>QZLH01000184.1:76883-99107 GCA_003833135.1 Oehlia diaphana | reverse complement strand
TTGTTGGACTAAATGTTGCAACAATGCCGGATTTTGTTGAACAAGCTGCCGCAATTGTTGAAGTTGTGGTTGATTTCTCAAACCAGCTAGTGCATCAACATTCCCACCTTGTTGCTGCTGTTGCTGCTGTTGCTGTTGTTGTGAAAATGCTTCAAACAGGTTTTGTGGTTGTGGTTGTTGTTGTTGTTGTTGTTGTGGTTGTGGTTGTGGTTGTGGTTGTGGTTGTGCTATGGAAATAATAAGTTTTTAATGTCAAATTCCTAAAAAACTTTGGTATTTCAACTTTTAAGATTAAAATTCTACCTGTTGTTGCACTAGTGTTGGTTGATACAGGTACTGGTTGGGTAGGTTGATTTGCTGTTTGTTCTGTGGCAGTAGGTTGTTGTTCATGTTGTGCAATGTCAGGAATACCCTAGTTACAGCATAAAATGACATTAAACCTAAAATTATTTTCATTTTTATCACTACTTTACTCTACTAATTGACACATACATTTATAAGATATTCCACAGCTCTATCTGGATTATTAAAACTAGCACGCATAGCCCTCGCAACTTGATCCCGATCATACCCCATCTCCATAATATAGTTAACAGCATTTTCATAGTCGGATCCAGTAACTTAACAACATTAATATAAATTTAGAGATATAGATCATCTAATTCATTCATAATTTAAAAAATATTTGAATACCTAGGGTGCTAGCATTGCTGTTCCATTCTGGAGATTGTATAGATTGTGTAGTGGCTGGTACGGTTGTTGCCGTAATTGATGCAGGAGGGACTGAAGGACTTGTATCAGCGACCTCAGTATTTGATTTCGAAGTAACTTCGGATCTACTTGAACTTCCCGATGGTTTGATCGGTGTTTTTGGCTACAAGAAAATTATACATATACTGTTAAGGTTCTCTTTGTCGAAGTGGAATTATATATATATATTTATTTATTAAATTCTTAAATTACCTTGGGAACCTTAGAAACCATTAATACTAAAAACTCATTCTCTGAAATGGGATATTCAGATATTTTCTTTTCATCATTCAAAACTTTTCCTGGACAAAGAAATTTACGTATTTCAATTAAGATGGATAGACTATATAACAAATCATAATACAAAACAATAACATACCTTTAGAGATGAGCTTTTGGAGAGACACAGCATGTCCTTGACTTTCTTCAATTTTTTGCTTTAACTGAAGAATCTAAAAATATATTTAACAAATGTTAATGAATTTGTTAATTATTAGACCTAAAACACTTTATCTACCGTTGTTTCATTAGGCTCAACATCTAATTGAAACTGTGTCTGTTGCAAGGTTTTAAACGTGATCTTCATTTTAACGACAGTTAAGTCCTCTCACTTAGTCTTTCGATCAGTGCTGTCTCAAGATTTTCGACAAGGTATTTATATTACGAAATTTTCATACCTAGAATCTTACGTGTTCTGTGTATCGTAAGACCGCTGCGTCGTTGTTGATAGAAAGCTTTTTATTAGTCATAGCTGCGCATAAAAGGAGAAAAACTCTCACGTGAAGTATTAATATGCACAATCAAATTTCTTCGATATTTACGCGAGTACTTTTCTCTCATTCTTAGTACAAGGAAAAAATTGCATAATCATGAATGAAAGGTAAATTAGGACAATAAATCTATTCCACACCGTCATATACCTCGTCAATGACTTACTTTTAAGTATGTACCAAACAAAATATCAGTGTTTGTGGGGAACAATTAAAAAAATATTCAGGTACGATCAAATTATATTTCTTGAAAATAATAACAAACATTTCAATTCAAGGATGTGTATTAATTGATTGGAAAAAAAAAATGCAAAAATTTTTTTTGGCTGTATTTTGAGAATTTTGACAATTAACTTTCTGCTTATATCCTAAAATGTTTTATAATGCATCTTTGCTCCGAATTATAAATTTTCATCAAATATCAAATATATTTTAATATTGCACAATTTATAATGTAATAAAATTTAAAATATATAATCATTGGCTAAATGAATAAATAGTGTATTAAAGAACTAAATACATACAATAAGAAATACCATTGTAGTTTATCAAATAAAATAAAAGAGCTTAAATCAGAATGTTTGTATTGTATAAGCATATTAAAAAGATTTAGCGAGAAAGAGAAGAAGGCTTACCTATCAAATCATAAAAGCTTAGAATAAGATTTAAAACAAAAATCAAAAATTTATCGGTTTTTATACCAATACTCGGCGCAGTATACGTTGTCAAAAAAATTACGGGTAAATCGGGGTGGCGAGATATTGCGGATTAGTAACTCCGGAGCTAATTTGCTATAAAAGATTCCATTATTTCGTTTGGTCTACTCTAAGCAAAATGAGTAGCGGCAAAAGAGAATATCAGCTTGAAGACGGAAAGTTGATTTTAGATCGAGTACGCAACTATTTTTGCGTTCCGTATACGAAGCCACCGACAAATATCGAGCTTTCTAAGGATGATCAATTATATATTGACATTGCCGCTTATTTTGGAGATCAACTAAAAGAAGTTTTTTGTAAAATTACTTCGATTTCAATCTTACAAAATCGAACTGTTTGGGAAAGGTATATATGATGTATTAGCACGCTGGAGTTTTTGGAATTGTCTTAAACCAGACTTTTTTTCCCTTTCAAATAGTTATCAACAATATAAGGATTTACAACAAGCCATAGAAAAAGAGAGAGAAGCGCGGTTTCAAACTAATTTTGAAACGGCGTTTAAGGATACAGTCTTATTTCATGGAACACAACCAGATAACGTTATATCTATATTGGAACACGGTTTAGTACGTGTAATTATTCTTCTTTTGATAATTTAATAACAATTTATTAATTTTGTTAATTATCTTTGATTGAAAAAAAAGGAGCTAATTATTTTTTCTTGAACTAAAGGATGGTCGTTTCTCAAAGGAATATGGTAATTGCGGACCCGCAATATATTTATCTCCGAGTTTTGTAAAATGTGATTATTTTGCTAGTCGCTGTAACAATACAAGAAGAGCATTAGTCGTTTGCGTAACTGCCCTTGGAAAAATATTCGATAACACGATAAGTAAGACTGTAAACCCAAATACCAAGTATCCCCCTAAGGGATTTCACAGTGTCAAGCATTATGTTTCCACGGCCGACGAATATGTAGTGTATAATAACAACCAAGTACTTCCGATTTTGGCAATATATTATGATAAATCTGAGGAAAATAACCTTCACTCTTTCATACCAACAATTAGTTCAATAGCGGGATTCAATGCATCAAATCAAAGTAATTTTAAAATGCCTATAAACACGTCACCCCACTTTAATTCTGCTTTTGGTTTAAACTCCAATGGATTTAATTATACATCACATCACCCATCGACTACTTTCAATCTTCCTCCACTTCCAACGAATTTTAATCGAAATGTACCTCATTTACCATCTATTACACTATTTACTCCATTTGCTAAGTCCTCTGTTTCAAAATCTACGAATGTACAAACAGAGAGTCAATGGACTATTCGTAAAGCACAAGGAATGGTACAGCAATGGGAACGACAGGTTAATTTATCGGGAAAGATCTCCAACTTTTATGGTACAGCGATGGCTGATAAACAATTCTGGCCAGTAAAACCAAATGGAATTTATCCACACCTAAAAACATATTTAGATCTTGTTATGTCAAAACAACCAAATATGTCTTCTTCGGAATTAGACCAGGGTTTCATTAATATGTTAAAAAATCTTAATAGCTATGAAGGAATTGTATATGCTAGAAGGCGAAATGTTGAAATGTCGAGATCTATTAATTTGAATCAGGTCATTTCTTTGGCTACACAAGATCGGCTTCAAGAAGCAGCTACATCACAAGAAAGCTGCACTATATGTGCAGAATCGGTAGTAACTTTTAATCAACCTTTAGATGTTGTAAAAATGAACAATTGTCCCCACATTTTTCACAGATCTTGTATAGAGACATGGTTGTATATGCCTTCATCACAAATGATATGTCCAAATTGTAAGACTCCTTGCCATGATCCTATGGCACCACCTCCAATAGGCCCGATGCCGGATGGGGAGATGGCATATTCCTTTAGTGAAAAATTTGGTGCTTGGTTCATATGTTATTCAATTCCCCATGGGGCACAACTTCCTTGTCATGCCGCACCAGGAAAACCTTTTAAAGGTGCTACTCGAACCGCTGTTTGTCCGATTTATTTAAAATGGGGTCCACTTTTATTCATACGTATGGTCGCAGCTTTTTATTATCATCACACCTTTACAGTAGGCACTTCTCTTACAACTAACATGTCTGATGTTATAACTTGGAATGGTATACATCATAAGACATCAATCGATGGTGGATTTGGTTTCCCTGATTCAACTTACGAAGACCGAGTTTCTTTGGAGTTGGATGGGAAAGGAATTCTTTTGTTTTTAAGAGATTTGATATAGTTATCAAAAAAATAATTATTCAGATATTTATATATTTTATCCAATGGATGAACATTTGGTATATTAATTATTATGCAAAAGAGTGAAAGACAACCAAAATAAATGAATAAATTGTTTATGAATTTTGTATTCATGTAATAAAATATTCTGATTGAAAAGACAAATAGGAAATACTTGTAATTTTCTCAATGATAGATTCAGAAGTTCTATTAAGTACTATTTCTATAATGGTCAATTACTGTAATAATCATTTTTTACAAAAACAAATTACCAATTTTCAACACATCAATAAATTGAATTAATTATCTTTCGATTTAGAAGACTTATAAGAGTAATATTATTGTTTTTATTGTTTTTGATCATAGATAGTAGATTTAATTCATCAAAATCAATGGCTCTGATAATAAATTGTATTTTTATATAAACTTATTTTATAAAGTTAGATTTATTTCTAATATTTATTTTTGTAAAAAATTTCCTATATTATATATTTTTAATTCTCTCGCATAATTTGATGTATTATATGTTATTTGCATATTTTATGATTGTTAAAATAAATAGAAATTTTATTTTGCTACATATATCTTTATATATAAAATCACTATAAACCATCATTCAAATAAAATGTAGAAATATGCTTTTTTGCATCTATTCATTTTTTGATTCTTGATTATTTTGACTTTCTTTAAGTAAAACATTAATACGTTCTTGCAAGTCTTGTTTTTCAATTGACAATTGAGAATATCGTTGTTGAAGTTCAGACTCACGCTTGCTAAGGTAATCAACTTCATTTTGGATAGCCTAAATATTAATAATAAAGAAATTAATGATATCGCACAGTAAGTTACAGAATACTATATATAAATAATAAGGGTACCTCAATTCGCCTGGGTATTGCATTTTTCTCGGATATATTTAACGATTGAAAGGAATTCAATTCAATTTTTGCTTGATCAATCTCTTCAAATATTTCCGTAATTTTTTTTGATAAAGTTCGCGATCGTGTCTTCATTTATTTATTATAAATGTTATAAATGGATTTTTATAAATGAATGAATTAAAATAATAATAATAAATAATATAATAATAATTACCAGATAACCGGCTAACGTAATATTCAACTTCTTTTCTAATTTGGCTGCTTTAGTGGTGTCTTTAACCATAATATTACGATTTATCTTTTTATTTTATTTTTAAAGAAATAAATTAATATCATAAAATATTATTTAATTTGACAATAATACTAAAAAGAGACTTACTTCTAGCTGCTTTTGTGAATTGTCAGTTTCAGCATTTTCATGTAATAGATGCCACATATCATCATGAGAATCATCGGGTTCAGGAATGGTAAAATTATTAATAGCAAGTTCTTCTTCAATGGCTTGTCTTGCCTGCAATATAAAATTAGTAACCAATTAAATTCAGCTAAAATAAATAAATATATATACAATACTTTACTTTATCCATTAAATCATCAGAAAATTCTTCAAAGGATTCGTCTACATCTTTACCAACAATTTTACTTCCATGAACGGGATACATGATTGCATCATGGTTCAGTAATTGTATCATTTCTGTGTTTATTAATCTTTCGATTTCAAAAAGTTCACTAGGAGAATCTTCAGATAAAGAAGCTTCTAGAAATGATTTTGCATTGATTTGAATAGGACGGGGAAGATCGCGTTGAATAGCTTGAGATCTACGTAAAAGTCGTGCTTGCTCTATATCAGTAAATAATCAATTTTTAATTGGTTGAATTATCTTTTTTTATTCTAAAAGACGATACCAGAAATTTTAAATTATAACCTTCTTCTTCAAGTTGGGCTTTAATTTTTTTATCCCTTTCACTAGCATCTTCTTCTATTCCTTTCGTATCATCTTCCTTATCTTCCTGCACTTCAATTTCAGGCAAAACGATTTCAAAATCATTTTTTGGTGCTGGCAAATTAGATAGTCCAGCTCTAAGTTGCTTTATTGTTGCAGCACTGGCTGTTATATTTAATAACATTAGCATAATTTTTTTAATTATTTTAAGAATGTATCATTCCTTTGAACTATACCTGAACCTGGCGTTCTTGGAGTTTTAAGAGACAATATAGTAGCAGGAGTTCTTGGTGTTTGCATAGAACCACTAGGTGTCCTTGGAGTTCTTAATGGTAAACTAGTAGATGGTGTATAGTCACCAAGTGAAGCAGTTTCTCCTACAACAGCTTTAGTGTTTTCCCCAGCAAACCCAATTTTTACAATCTAACAAATGATATACAATTAAGTTATTTATATTTTTAAGAGAAATAAGCTAAAAATTAATTAACCTACCTCTTCAAGTTCATTCTCTCCTACTTGTGGGGCTGGAAGAACAAGTTTTCTTCTCTTACTAATTTGTTCAGCCTGTTTAAGCTTATTCAATTGAGAATTTTTAGCAGGTACAAAATTAATCGGACCACCCTCATTTTCGCCCTTATTAGTTTTTTGCTTTTTCCCTTTTTTCTCATCATTAGCATCAGATCTTCGTTTACCATCGAGTTTATTGGAGAGTCCTTGATCTAACTGACGATTTTTTTCCTCGGAAATATCATAAAATCCAGGAGCTGGTTTCTTTTCGAATGGTATATCAGCATTATAATCCATCCCTTTTTTCTTCTTTTTAACTTTTAAACTAAAAAAAAAAAATGAATGAAATGAGAATAAATACCTACAAATAAAATAATTAATAAAATATAAAAGTAGTAAAGCTTACTCAATTCCGGCAGCTTTTAACTCTCGTCGCTTTTGTAGCGAAGCTAATCGTCTAGCTTCTTCTAATTGTTTTTCACGCGCTTTACGTTTAGCTTTTTTACCCTGAGTATTGGCCAAACGAGCTCGAGCCTCTGATAACATTTCCTTTTCTTTAGAAAGGATCGAAATCGTTAGTGATTAGATAGATAAATTTCTAATAAAAGAAGTTATATTATAATTACCATCCTCATCCATATCAACAGGATCTGGCCTTGCAGGTTTAGTTTCAGGATCAGGATCAATTTCTCCAGGCCTCAATCTTCGAACATCATCAGCACTAGGACCTGCATCTCCAACTGGCCCTGTTAAACCCAGATCTGCTCCTTCCTTAGCTTCAGCTTCATCTAATAATCTTTGATATCGTTCAAGACATTGAGATGGTGTCCTTCCAACGATAGGCGCAATTGTACGCCATTGTGTCGGCATCAATTTAGCAAGGTGAAGTAATTTTTCATCCTCTTCTTTTGACCACTCAGTCTAGATTTCGAAAACAAATTTCATTATTAATTTATTATATCTAATATATAAATGAAAAATTTCAAAACTATTACAGGACATTGGATTTATACAGAAAAGCTTAACTAAAAACGACAATTTAAAACATATATCCATATCAGCAATAAACAAGATAATAACTTACTTTTTTAATACTAGGATCTAACCATTCATACCACCTAGCTTTACATTGTTTTGGTGATTTTCTAACTAATAACGAAGATATACGAGCCCACTGATTTTTGCCATATTTGCTAACTGCAGCCTTCAAGATCTCGTCTATTATTACATTACCAAACCAATGAACTTTTATTATATTTCGTGCTTAAAATTGAAAATACGATCACTAACTTACCTTCAGTATTTTTCCAAATACCACCCTTTATTATTATCCTCATTTTGTGAAATTTTATTTTGAGAACGGGATTACTTCGTTATTTACTGTTACTCCTCCTTAGTCCTTATGTAATATTTGAGTCATGTGATATTTACTAATTTTATCATTAAGGATCGACCAAATAAAAAGAAAAGAAATTTTTTTTTTTTTCTTTAAACTGCAAATGCCGACTCAATGAAATATTTATAGAAATATAGAAATAGAATTTTATATTTGCAAAATTTGGTTTAAAATCACATTTGTGCTTGTTTTATTTTTATTCATAAATTATTGAAAACTGCATAGAAACATGAATTATATTATCAAACTGCTCTAGGTCTTTTTGCCACTTGTCCTGTATACTCATAATTACTAGCATTTATTTATAAAAAAAAAGAAAAAAAGAATAAATGAATAAATAAACGATCATAAATTGATAATTAAAAATTGCAAATAGACGTAGCTAACTTACCCCGATATATTGCATATATTGTTGGATCTTTTGATTCCAGTTATTTGTCCGGTAGTTCCCAAAGTATTCGTACCTTGATTATTTTCGTTCCTAGCTCCATTGTAATCGAAATTATCCTTACCGTTATTCTTGGAACAATTCAGACTATCGACTTTTTGAGATATTCTCGATGGTTCAATATTAACTGTATTGGTCCACGTAGAATTAGAATTGGACGAAAAACTGTAAGTATTATCTTTTAAAAAGGGTCGAATATTCTTATTTTTATCAATAATAGGATCAAACTGTGAAGCTTCATTAGTCTTATCCAACGTAGGTTTAGATAATAACTTATTGCGTTCCATCTGCAAGGACTGATTCAATGATGAGACTTGAAGACTTTGTGTAATACGTGTTGAATAAGGTGAATGACTCGATTGTTCAATCGAAGCATTATTAAAACTTAATTCGCAATAAAAATTAGAAATTTTTAAGTTGAATAAAGAATATAAAAACAAAATCAAAGTTACCAATCCAGTCTATCTTCATTAGGTGAGTGCTCGACAAATGAATCAATTTGCGGTGATAGATTGTCGAATTCAGAAAACAAATGAGCATATTGAGAATCTAAGGCTAAAAAATAATTACATTATATAAATAAATTATTAAATTTGCTTATTCTCAAAGTAAACATAACTTACCATCATATTGCGCGTTAATCGCAGACGGGCTTAAATTGTTTCCTATACCTTTTGAAACCAATTTTGTTAGTATTTTCTCAAGAATTCTTTTCAAAAAAAAAAAAAAAATTTTTTTGAACAAACCTTCCGTATTGGTTATCTTAGTTTGTACATTTGGCGTTAACAATAAATTGTCAGAGAACTTATTACTTGGATCATTAAGTGTTAATCGTTCTGAATTTAAGGATGTTTCCGGATTTTCTATACTATTTATGAAATTTTGGGCTAGTTTTTGAGTAATCTCTTGATTTAAATATATATTTCCATCTGATTTTGTGTTATTTATTGTTATAGGAGGTTCGGGGATAGGTATTACTTTTGGAGCGAATTCTGCTTTCCTATATAACTCGTCAACAGCAAATTTTGACTTGAAAACAATTTGAATATAATTTTTAATTAATCTGATTAAATTCTCTTGAAGTTTATTTACACCTACCGAAGGTACTTTCACTTTAGCTATTTCCTGTCCATATTTTTTATCATACATGCAATTACCCATCAAATTTCCGAACATTCTTAAAGCACGCTTTAGTGCATCCGTCGCCGCTTCTTTTTTTGCCTTCAGGTCAAACATTTCTCGTTATATGATTTGATCAAAATATCCAAAAAAAAAAATTTTTTTAATCTACCTTTTCGAAAGCACCTGCCTTGCTTTTCAAATTATCGCAAGAACCATATCCAATATCCTATGTATAAGTATATTCACTAGTATCCCAATTATCTAATAACGCGTTCCACAAACTATAATTTTTACCTCATGAAATGTCCCATCCTTGAGGGTTACTCTGCAGGTTACCGCTACGCCAATAGAAAACTTACCGGTATCGTGATTGCAATCAACCTGAGATTGTGAAATTAGTAACTGGGAAATTTATCAAAGATTTTGAAAAAATAAGAGTAACTTACAAAATCGACCGTTATATCAACTATACTTGACGACCATCCATTAAAACCAAAGACATCATTAGCTAAATTCATTGCTTTCCATCCTTCTAAATAAATTACTTTGCCACCTTAAACGTAATTTGTATTACTTTGTCACAAAAATAAATCTCTCAAATTCACGCAACAAATATGAAGAATTAAATGTTGTTTTTCACCTCCGGGACCTGGACGACTGCTAACATACTCTGGTCCTAATTGTTTAGAGAGGTTAGCTTGAATGGTTTTATATTCCTCTAAGGTATAAGAGGTAGCTTCCCAAACTGGAGACGCGTTGCCTGTTTCTTTATCATTCTTAAATGGTCTTTGTTGGTGTCCCCCGTTAAGTCGCATGATAAACCAAACTTTAAATTTTAAAATATATTAGTGCGCCAAAGTGTGTAACAGTTATCGATTTAAAGTTTAGAACTTTAGTTACAGACCGAGATCAAATGTTTACTTTTTCACGAGGAACGTGGAGATGTGGCGCAGCATATACAACGAACAATCTAGTCGGATATTACTTAATATAGAAATCATTAATGCCGATTGCCGATCATATATGAATTTCGCTTTACTCAAATTACTAATTTTCAAAAGCATATTTATTATTTCCTACTAAATTAACATATTTTGATTCTTCTATAATTCTAACCTGTTTTCTTTTTTGAATATTTTCATAATTGTTTTTTAATATATTATTAAAAAGAAAATCATTTATATATTAAAAAGTTTTATTTATAATATTTTAGATTAAATTACAAATTATTGGATTAAGTCTTTTAATAATAAAAATACTTTATAAAAGCTTGTTATTTTTTTTTTTTAAATAAAAAAATATGTATTATAAAAATTATATTTAGGTTTTAATTTATATAGTTGTTATTCATTGCTAAATTCATTTTGGTAATAAGAAAATATATCTTTAAAAATTAAAATGAAAAAAATTTTGCAATATTAAACTGCTAAATAATTTTGTAGTTTTAATTATACCCCTTTATCTTTTCAATCTTTTTATACAAGTTTTAATTCTATTTAATTTTTATAGATGCATATTAGAAATAATTATATGATACATCCAACTAAAAATTTATGTTAGTATGGATTTCTTCAGGATAAATCTTTTTTTTTTTGACTTCAAAAATCTGCCTTCTTGCATGGTAATGAAAAAATTTTAAATCATATGCCAAATTTCAAATAATGTTGCAGCTCAATTCGGATATTATAAACAACATATTTAATTGCACGATTTTCATTTAAGGAGTAATAGTTATGAAATGTTAAGGATATTCTAATGCGTACAAAAAAAAAATAAAAAAATTTTTCTATTGTTGCCTTTTTTTTTAAATTAAAAATAAAATCTTTATAAACAAAATGATTTATACACTAGGTAACGGAAACCGTTGTAAGTCCGGAGCGAAAAAAAAGTTATAAATAAACCTTTATCTGATGTAACACAATTTTATTTTCATCTGATGTAGCACGAAATTTCAATGACGTGACGCGTGCGGACAACCGGATAGCGTCACGTGACACTATTTGACATAGTCCTTCGAAAACATATATAGTCCTTCGCTTCGCTCCGGACAAAAACAATCAATGTCAAACAAAAAGATAGGTCTAACATAAAATAATGATAATATTTTTTTTTTTTTTTTTGCTACTCCTTTAATAATAACATTTAAACTGAATTATTTGTTATAATGCTTATAGTGCTTTATACATAAAATATTTATTGACTAACATCCATTAATAAATCATCAGGTGGTACGTAAGGCTTAACTAACATTTCCGAAAATTCCTTAATATCTTGTGTGCCGCGTATTTCTTTTGTTAAAAGAGGCATTAGCACAATATGGAAATCTTCATAAAGATCATAGATTTGATCCAAGTATTTTCGTTGCATCTTATGTCGAACTAGACATTGTTCACAATTGGAATCTTTAAAATAAAATAACATTAGAATCATAGAATAAGTAAATAATATATTAAAAAAAAATCTATATTTGATAATTATACCTTTCCGCGGGAATAATAGTTGATTTACAACAATATTATGAGTATCGATTTGGTAAGTAGTCAATTCTTGAATCATACGTTCAGTCTCATAAAGAGACAAGAATTCGGAAATACATACACAGATGAATGTTGTCTTTTCCTGTATGTATAGAAAGTCATAAGTATCAATCTCATTACAAAGACATAATATGTTTATAACTTACTGGATCTTTAAATTGATTATTAACTTCTGTAATAATGGCACGCATCCCTTCAAGTTTTCCAAACATATCTTCTTGATTAGCGTTCAATCCCATCATACCCGACATCTATTGTAATAACATAATAATTATTATATATTTCTATCTTTTAAATAAAATTTTTTTTTTTCTCTCTCATATAGTTCTTATTTCTAATTAATCAACCTTACTTGTTGAAACATTGGCCCAAACCGTCCACTTAATTGCGAAATTTTCGCCAGTGCTTTTTCTAAAACACTGGGAAAGCTCAAAAACCGCAATGTGTGACCAGTGGGCGCAGTATCAAAGATGATTACTGAATATTCCATTGTTTTTACTTGCCTGGAAATCGAATCATGATTTAAATAGACTAATTAGAAACAAGAAAGAAAATGAAAATGATTTACGAAGAATTTTTTTTTTTACTGAAAATTGCAAAAATTAAATAAAATATTTACTTCATGACTTCAGCGAATCCCATAGCCTCATCAACGCCAGGAATGGCAAATGCAAGGTCTTGCATCATAGCTCCCATAGCTCCACCACCTTGTTGTTCAGCTAAAAACATAAAACGAAAGCCAAAATTAAAATTGATATTTAAACGATGCTAAACTAACTCACTTGTCAAATAATAAATAATATATACATTGATCCAGCATCTCTTGAATCGACGATGTTGGATCAATTTCCTGTATTAAGTTAAAAATAATTCAAGTATTCACATTAAATTGATGCGGTTGTAATCTAAGACAATAAAATTTATTTAAAAAGCTCACAATACCATAGCGAATAAATTTGTAAACCCTTCTACTAATGTTGCCTCTTTACTAAACTTTTGTCCGAAGGCATCGCTAAGATTATGTGCTGGGTCAGTTGATATCAGTAATACGGAATCTCTCACTTTACTTAATTGTACGGCGAGTGAACATGAGGTGGTCGTTTTACCTTATCAAAAGAACCAACATCTGGTGAGTATTATTTTATAAGAAATGAAGCTAACAGGGCAACAAAGACTTTGGTGTATAATTGATGAGAGAAGTTTTACCAACACCACCCTTTCCACCCACGAATATCCAGTGCAAAGATTTTTGGTCTAGCACATTTTGTAAGGTAGGTTCAAGCTTCTCGAATTCTTCGTCAGAGGATTCGTGCGACATGTTGATAGTAGTGCAAAGAGAAAGTTAAAACAAGATTTCTTCTATTTTAGTAAGTAAAATATACTATGGAATAATAATAGAATGACTGATTTGAACTTTTGAAGTTTTTATCACGTTAAATTTACACTAACCAAATTTGGCTAGATTAATTTACTATATATATGCTAATGGTACAAAAAAATCAAAAAATTTTATGTTCGATTTTCTTTACGATGTCGGATTTATCACTTAAGACTACGCCTTCCACTGGCTTTTATAATATAATAGTTAGCGGAAAATCTTTTAATTTGTCAACTACAGCCCTTTACTCTGATAGTCCGAACTATTTCACTGACGTGTTCTCTTCTCCCTTAGAAGAGTCGCGTACAAAGGTTATGTTCGTTGATAGGGATCCAGAAGTGTTTAAGGATATCGTGAGTGGTAAAACAAAGTCAAAATATTGCGGGTTTGAAGATTATCCTGATGAAGGTTGAAAAAGTTTTTCTTAGAAGAATTTATTTATATTTATTACCATTAGGTAAAACATTTGCAAGGTTATTATGTAACTCCTCGTGACGAGGTAATTTTTTTTTTTCTCTCTTATTTTTTTTTTAATAATCATTTTCCGGATTAATTTTGAATATACCATTATATTTGAATTATCTTTTAGAATCATTATGCAGATCTTATAGCCGATGCAACTTATTACAATTTAATGAAATTGAAAGCACAATTACGCGCAAACTATATTGTTAACGTTGGAGGAAAAGTTTTTCGAGTTGATAAAGAAATTTTGGAAAAGCGTGATGCACCAAATTTCTTTACTTCCTTTGGTTATTATTATTATTCAAATTATTAAAAAAAAAGTTATATATACTTTTAAATAAATAATAACATTTAATAATTAATAGGTTTTGGATATGGATGGGAACCATCGGGGATACCACCTACCCCTTTGCCGTTAACAATACCACCACCTATACTTGATCGTGATCCGGAATTATTTTCTGATATTTTGCGATATCTTCAAGGATATGAAATTGGGATTAAAGATGAAGTTCATAGACAAAATTTACTTAAGGATTCACGATTTTATCATTTAAAAGGATTAACTGAAAAATTATTGGCATCTAGTATGACAGTGAATGGTTTTTCTAAAGAAGAAAGCGCGAGAAATGAGATATTATTTCGTTTAAAAGATATTAGGCCTGCAAGTGTTTTGTTACCAGAGAATAATAATAATTATAACAATAATAATAATAATGACGATATATTGTCGGAAGAAATTTCCACAGGGTCCACCAGTCACATAATGTATAAAAATAAAGAAGGAACTGTTTACGTTTTGTTAGTTGAGATACATAATATTCATCTAATTTGTAGATATGGAGCACCATCATCTCCTATGACGGCTACAACCACTCCAACCACAAATCCCGCTACACCCACAAATCCATCAAAGATGCAACCATTATTGCGACCAGTTTTGGAGCTAGTTTTATCCGATAAGGACATACAAAAACTTAAAAATATTGCTAAATCTATCAAAGCTTCGGAGGAAATTGTTACAATAATTCATTCACCAGATACTTGCGCATTTGAAATAGATGGTAACAAGTGTACTTTAGAAGCGTTATCAAATACCGACAAGTTATCACATCTGATGAAAAATGATGATGGTAATCGATATTTAAAACTTTATGTCACGAGATCTATTTTAAGATTAATCACTAATAATGGTAAGGTAGAAATGGAAATGCTTAAATGTGAAGCCTTTAGCTCAGAGAGAGGATTTAATTGTAAAAGAGAATTCCTGCCAGATGAAAAAAGGATTGCGCTATAGATTCAAGCGAATTGAGAGTTTAACTTGTAATAATATATATATATATTTTTAAGTGATTTTGGGACAAAAATTATTAGATTAATAAAATTATTAATATTATTCGATCCATTATATTGATAAATCATCATCAGGATCCTCATCATCAAAATCATCATTTTTATCAGGTTCATAAAATATGTTTCCGCCACTAGTAGTAGTATTCTCCCGATTTTTTTCTTCATATTGATCTAAAGAAAAGAATTTTAATATTAATTAAACCATAATTTTATGAGACTTAAAATAATTAAAGTATATATATTTTACCTTGTATTTTAACATATGGAAGAACGAGTTCATTTTTCGCCTTTTTCTGTGATTCTGTTAATGATAAATTAAATAACAAATTCGCGGTAGTTGGGTCAGGCTAATAGATTTTAAAATATGGAAATTCGTTTAAATTATCTAAATACATACATGCATACAATACATACAATACATATACGTATATAAATTCATAAGTTCTTACCGTATTACTTTCAGGGTCTAGATCTTCTTTTACATCTTTAACTAATTGGATTATCATATTACCAGAAGATTCATCAATATGATATGAATTAGTCTATAAAGCAATTTTAAAACTTAATTAATTTATGTTTTTATTTTATACACGTGAATATTAAATGATTATACCTCATATAATACTTTTCCGGATTTTTTTCTATGTTCTATAATACAAATAGAATTTTCAGGAAAATTCATATACGCATTAATAATCGCGTTATTCTCCGTTATGATGTAACCATGTGAAGTTGATTCTTTACGAAATTGTTCGGTATTTTTAATTATTATTTTGGTAGATGCTATATGGTGTAATAAAGTATTTCTTACATTAAGATAACCTGATATTCCAGATGATGGATAATTTGGTATATCAGAATGATAAACTGTTATTATAAGATTTGAATTCGTATTCGTATTTATATCTGGTATATAGAAAGTAAAAAAAAGTTAATATTTAAACGGATAATTAAATAATTTTTTATTAAAAAGTGTTTTGTTTACCTGATAATGTCAAACATGATGAAATTCTTTTCAAAAAATTAAATGTTAATGAAGTATCAATTAAAAGTAAGGGAGAAATCGAATCGATTATTAAAGTATAACAGGAATATGACACTAAATGTAAAATAAAAAATATGTAATATGTTAAACATATTTTTTTTTTAAAAAAAAAAAATAAATAAATAAAAAATTAAATTGATTATATACATTTTTTAATTGCATCTTTAAGAATATTTATAATTTCGGATGTATCTTTGATATTTTTTATGAAATTATAATTAAGATCTGAGATTATATCATTCTCAAAATCATATGAATCCGATTTAGAATACGCATCAAATATTACTAAACTTAAAGGAATTAATTTGATTAGTCACTTTTTTCATTAAAATATTAAAACAAAAAAAAAAAATTATGTACTTTTTATTTGAATTGATATTTTCCAGTAACCATTCAGGTGAAAATTCAAAACATAATAATAAAACACACCGATTTCTATCGAGGTTTAAATAAATTAAATTAGTATCGTTGAAGTAAAGATAGGAAATAACTGATAACATACTGGTTTTTTGCAACTTTTTTGATAAATTCCTTCAATAACACATAACCCGACTGTAAAATTGTATCTTCTATAACAATGAAATTTGCTGATTCTTTATGATTTAAAAGACGTTCTAACAAAGGTGTAGTCATTTTTTTTTTTGATTAAAAAAAAAGACCTTGATAATCAATCAGCTTAAAACCGGTAATAAAAAAGTTTAATGTCATAAACTCATAATGCAAGCCAAACTATTTATCACAACATCGTGATGAATACTATGGAAAAAGCTCCGGTTACAGATCGGTCACGTGCAATTTGTAATACTTGCTTGTACTTGTTAATCGAAACGAAAAAAAAAATTCTTATCTAATTGATGGCAGATAATAATACTCTAAATATTACAAACTCATTAGAATATGAGTGTGTTGAACCAATTAAAAAAATAAATGAACAAGCTGATGTTAACGAATGGGTAAATACTGAAGCTTTTCGGAGGTTAATGAAGTTTATTGAACTTTCGAACGAAAGTGTCATAAATCGAAAGATTTCTGATCCATGTCTTGTCTCTGAGGTAAACGATAATAAAAATACAAGTTTAAGAGGTTTAAAGTGATAATTTTTTTTATTATTTCTAAATAAAATGATTACTTTATAGTTGGTACAAAGAATTATCAATATGTTGGACACTATGTTATCTTGGATTGACGAGATCCCACCATTACCCACACCTCAAAGGTTTGGTAACAAGGCATTTCGTATATGGATTGCTCGATTAGAAGAGGTAATAATAACGATAATAACAATAATAATTATGATAATAATAATGATAATAATAATATGTACTGTATATGCGCGCATATATACATATACATATATATTGACGCGTGTAATCTTTATATAGAATTCTGTCAAATTACATCAAGATATGTTACCCGAACATTTACATGGAACTATTGTTGAACTTGTCGCATATTTTAACGGCGGATTTGGAAATTCTACAAGAATCGATTATGGAAGTGGACATGAATTAAGTTTTGTAGCATGGTTATGTTGTTTAAGCTTAATAGGAGTAATTAAACAGGAAGATTATACAGCTGTCATATTAAAGATATTCACAAAGTAATTTATTTTATAATATACACATATATTAAAAAAAAAAATTTATGAGTATCATCAAATTTATTATAATTATATAGATATTTAGATTTGGTAAGACGATTACAACGCGTGTATATGCTTGAACCAGCTGGCAGTCATGGTGTGTGGGGATTAGATGATCATCAATTTCTTTCTTACTATTGGGGAAGTGCACAGCTCAAAGGTATATATCATGTGTTTCACGTTTCTTAATAAAAAAAAAACAATGTGTACATAAATAGATAATATATACATGTATACAACAAATATATTTATATATGTATATATATATTTATAACACATACATTTTTTATTTTCATTTTAAAAAAAAAAAAAAATTATATAATTTAATACAATTTATATATTATTTATTATCCCAGATCATCCCAATCTTAAACCAAAATCGATATTATCGGAAGATTTTGTCAATATGTATGCAGGAGAATATATTTACTTTGGATGTATTAAAAAAAAAAAAAAAAAAAAAAAAAAAAAAAAAAAAAAAAAAAAAAAAAAAAAAAAAAAAAAAAAAAAAAAAAAAAATCTTTTACAAATTAGTTAAATGAATTTTTTTTTTTAATTTAGGTCAAAAAAGGACCATTTCACGAACATTCACCTTTATTGCATGATATATCAGGAGTTCAATATTGGGCAAAAGTTAATTCAGGATTATTAAAAATGTATATAGCAGATGTATTAAAAAAATTTCCTATAGTTCAACATTTTTTGTTTGGTAGTTTATTACCTTTCAAGGCAGCAAATCAAGGGGGATAAAATATAATATAATATAATATAATATAATATAATATAATATAATATATATATATATTATATATATTAGAAAAATTCCTTCTATAAATAATATTATTACTCGAGATTTAAAGTTGAATCCAGAATCTAAAAATAATTTGATTATCCTAAAAAAAAAAAAAAAAATATATATGTATGGGGGAATCGATGATTGATTAAAAAGTAGAAGATCTTTAGATGATCCACATTTGATGTAGTTAGAAGTATACACGTGTAAATAAGAAAAGGAAAAAGGCGTAGGTACAAAAAAGTAAAATGGCTTAAGGAATAATATTTACGATATTAAACTTAATTTAAAAAATTGTGGAGAATAAAAAAAAATAAATTATTTTCTCAATGAATTTGTTTTAAATGATAAACAATTTGTTTGTTTTTTAAAATTTCGGAGACTGAGCCGTAAAAACATTCATAATTAAAAAGAAATCAAATAAAAATTTGGGTATACATTGTTTGTGAAAATTTTTTTGTCAGCATTTGATAAGCAATTGTTTTTTTACATAATTATATTAATCGAAAAAAAATACGGTAAATTACTAATTTTGATCATCATAGAAGCATTTCATTGATTTGCGTAACCTTGCGGAAAGATTTTGGTGGTCAAAAATTAAGCAGCCGATGTGATGTTGATAATATTATTATTACTATAACCAGTACCAGGGTATGTCCGAATTACGTGATATATGATTGAAGGAAATAAGAAAAAAAGAAAATTTTGCCATATTTCTTGTTCCAATCTTTTATTTATTATTATTATTTGGTAAAATAAAATAAAATTCTTTTTTTTATTTATTTTTTTTTTCTTTTTTTTCTTTTGTTTGCCTTGTTGTTTGATTACGAGATTCTTACATTAAATAAAATTTGAGGGCTATACATTTTACAACCCCAAATTTAAGATGGGGCTGTGTAGTTAAAATTACGCCAGGTGAATGATAATTGATGATCAATACAAGATGCATATTTAGGGCTATATACACATGTTGGTAATACAAAATGTACAATCGAATTTTTTTTAATTCTAATGATGATCATTTTTATTGTATATTATTACAATTAATAGAAAATCAAAATTGATCATGAAATGAATTCCATGATCTAATGATCTAATCCTGAGGAAAATAAGAGAAATTTAGAAATGGTATGATATTTTTTTATGTAAAATTTACACATGATTACTAATAATTTTAATCACCGGCATCGAGCGAGAATAAAAAAAAAAAAGGATAAACTTTTATCCGATTGATTTTTAAAATATACGATTATACGCAAAATGCCGTTTTATCTTTACTTGTAAAAGAGTAGAAATAAATGACACGCTTTTACGAAATCGAATTCTCATTTTACTCGGTAATTGGCGCGAAAATCGCGATTCTTTGATGGGATAAATTTCGGGTATATACGCAAGTTACGAAAAATTATATCATTCTCTTATTATCACGTAATTATTTTTTTTTTTTAAAAAAAAAATTCACGTACTTTTCCTTATTTTCTCTTTCTGGGAATTTACATAAATCACGTGTGATTCAAATGAAAACTCATATCGTGAAAATATTAATAAAATTATGATTCGTATGATAAGTATGTTATTTGTGTACGCATACAAGTTATTCTAAACAATAAACTTTTATGCATAAAACCTGACTTAGAGAACTTTTTAAGAACCAATGCTGCTATATCTGAAATTGTCATACATTAATTTACAATACTTATAGAAACGCCAATTGTAGGTTTGCATCTTTTACAAATCCAAATTATCTAACTGTATCAGGAACCTGTATTTTTTCTTGTTTTCCAATAATTTCCGGCATAATAAATAAATAAATGGCATATATATATAAATATATATATTATTTTTTTTTAATGTACGAATATGTAAGTGAGACGATTTTAACTGATTATATTTTAAAATTTCAATTTTTTCCTCTAGAAATTTTTAAATTTAATTAATCAAATTATTCAAAGGAAATAATAATAATAAATTATAAAATAAATTATAAAAAATTATTGGAGTTTCAATTCTTGATCTAATTTAATGTTTAAATAATAATGTCTTATTAAGTTATACACATTATATCATTTATTGTCACAAAATTGAAAAAACCACGTTTTTTCGATCGATTTGTTTTTTTAAGAATATTCTATGTATATAAAAATTATATATTATATATTATGTATTACTTTTATATAATATTTAATATTATTAATACGTTATTTTATTTAAAAAAAGGAAAATTTCATGTTATATTTGTATCTGTTTCCTTTTTTCTCATTCTATCTTTTTTTCGAACGCGTCTATGTCAATTCGGTTACACGTAAATATGATCATTTCCTTGATTGCAAAAAAAACTTTGTATAACCTGAAATAACCTGATGTTCCTGATCTTCCTTTTTTTTATTTACCCGTGTATCACCACATATTATTAATTATATACTGTGTTTAAAATATATATTCATTTCCAATCCATTCATCCATAATATTTCAAAAGATTTCCATATATTTGGTAAAGGAATTTAATTGGTTCTAAGTTGAACATTACCAATTGATGGGGTGAATATTTTGGATTATTAATTTTAAAAATAATAAAATAAATATTAAATAATTACTTAATTACTTTCAAAGATTATAATGGTTATTTTTTTTTTCTTTTTTCAGTTTTTTTTTCCTTTAACACTGCCCCCTCCATAAAAATATTTATTGTAATTATAACGCCACTTTTGTATTCTTTTAAACCAAAGGAAATCGTATGTTTCTCGCTGGTCATACTCAAAATAAAATTACTGGAATTGTAATACAATAACCGGGATTATTTTAGTATTATATTCATATAATATATTATAATAAAATTTTTATGTGGTGTGTTCGGTTAATTTCTTTTTTTAAGGTTTACGGATGTACAACTTGGAAAAAAAAATTTTTTTTTTATACTTTTTGACAGGTTAAGTTGGAATATTTAACAAAGGAAATCATTTTGGGCGTTCATAAATAAATATAATATTATTTATATTGTATGCAGGTTATTTTACTTTTAGAAATAACATATTGTATCACCTCATAATTTTTTTTTTTTTTTTAATATACGGGCTGATAATTCTTTTTGTTTCTAATAAAATGATCGTCGATTTTTATAGTTAATTCAATATAAATTTTTTATTAAAAGGGGTTATATAAATAAACTTACTTTGTCAATAAATACAGTTCTGATTGGAAGTGATTCCAGGTCAGAAAAAAAAAAAAAAAAAAATTTTTTTTTTTCAATTTTTTTTTTTTTTTTTTTTT
>QZLH01000184.1:8518-72473 GCA_003833135.1 Oehlia diaphana | reverse complement strand
TTTTTTTTTTTTTTTTTTTTTTTTTTTTTTTTTTTTTTTTTTATTTATTATTATTAATTATTAAAAAAAAAAAAAAGGCCTATTGTTTTGATTGAGAATTTTTTTAATTGGAACCTTTTTTTTTTTTTTTGAAGACAAATTAAAAAAGCAATTCATTAAAATTAGTGAGTTACCATAAGTAACATAGTGAATTTTTTGATCGGCAAAAAAAGTTATTCTTTGTATGGATAATTAAATAGTATATAGTAAATTCTAGTTGGTTCCCTAACGCCGAACTATTTTAGTAAATTGTGTGAAACATTTAACAAGGATTAATCAAAGTTATCGGATAAAACGGACGTTTATCCGATAGACCGATACACGCAGTTGGTAACACACCATTATAATTGAATTGCAATACTAGATCTTTTACTTGATTATTTTGATTATTTCTAGAAACACATTTTTTCTATTTGTACTACATTTAAAAAATAATGAAATTCAAAAAAAAAAAAAAAAAATTCATTATTGTTAAACATGATTTTTGGCGGGTTTTTTTGTGAAACCAAACTATAATGCAATATAAACTATATATTTAAATATAATTTTTTATATTATTATATGGCTTACAAAGACATGAACATGAGAGATTAACAAGCTATTCTGAGTCACATTGAAATATGCGGTTTGGCTGGTTTTTTAAAAAAACGCATTAGGAACAATAAAAAAAAATTCATATCGCAAATTATCGCATGAAAAAGAATAAATTTTTTTGCTGACAAAAATTTTGTAATCTACTTTTTTTAGTAATGGCCGTAGGAATTTATATTCTTTAACTATTCTCCAAAGAAAGGCGTAAAAAGGTGGAGAAAAAAAAAATTTATTTATTTATTATTATTTTTTCTTCGAACGAATATTTTAGGAAATTTTCTTTAGTAAAGGCAAGTTCCAAGACGCAGTTCGAATGTTCTATTGTTTATCATATTTCAAATGGCACATTTTTTTTCGCAATTATCCCCTATTAAAAAATTCAAAATTTTAATTTGTTTAGAATATCAAAATTGGTAAACTGATAAATTGTCGAAGACAATATAAAATAATTTTATTGGATAAATAAAGTGGTTCGATACTTTTTCTTTACCAAAAATCGGAAAACATTAATGTTTGAAAAAAGAAATTAGTAAGCGGCGGTGTAAAAAAAAAATATGCCGGTGTAACAAAACGGAGGTTTCCGTTTTGTGAATAGATTTTCCTTTTTTGAAATTAATAAAAAAAATGTGTTCCAAAGATTTGGTACATTATTTTATATATTTAGCTGCTTACCAAGGATTATGAAATATAATGTAATCAAAAGGGTTCAAAATAACAACAATATAGTTAAATTTTTCATTGACCGGATTATTTTTGTTATCGTACCCTTATTTTTTTTTTTTGACCCCTCAAAATAATTCATGTTTTTGTTTTAGTGTTACAAATATCATTAAATTAATGGAAAGGGGCTTTTATACAGATAAGGCTATCGGGCAATTTTATTAAACCCGAAATCGATAGGTGAAACCCTTTTCAAAAATCGGATGATTATTTTAATATGATCTTCGGCGAATTTTAAATCTAATTATTTGTTTATTGTTTGTTTCTATTAACTTTTTTATTCTAATTGAACCATTTTAGTAAATCTGGAAGGGATGGCGAAATTATTTTAATTATTCCAATTATTTGCATTGTTTGAAATAACAAAAAGCCCACCGCCATTTTACTTTCATTATTTTTTTTCTGCCTGTAGATCCGATGATCTGTTGTGTTATTATATATTTCTCAATGAACATTCTATCTCTTACAGAAAATTAATTTATACATATAATTATAATATTAAATTATATATTAATTATTATATTATTTATTATATTAAATATTTTTAACTTTTTTTTTTATTTGGATAAATGGGCTTGAGCGCTTAAACAGATAAAAATTCGGAATTATACGAGATGTATCACATGAATTATACGCGTTCTTATTTTCCTAATTTCAACAAAATCAAATTTTACAAATTTTTATTATTATTCAAGCAATTGGAAAAAAAAAGATGAAAGCGAAAGAATTAAAGGCTTAAAATCTTTATTATCCACTTAAAGTTTTGAATAAACAAGAATGATTAATTAAGAAACCTATTGTTATCAATGAGAAAAAAAAAAAAAAAATTTTTTAATTTTTTTTTTTTTTTTTTTTTTTTAAAAAAAAAAAAAAAGAAAGAAAATTGGTTCTTAAGATTGTTTGAAATTTGTGAAACTATGAAATCAAAATTATTTTCATGTGATTAAGATGATTGTTACGATTTTTTTACGATTTTGTTACGATTTGATACGATTTGTTGACGATTTGTGAAAATTTTGTAACCCTCAAGTACCTAACCTTGCATGATTTAATCCTAGGTTTTTTCCGCCAAAAAATTAATAATGTCACATCCCCACATCCCAACATAATTGATTATTTTGTCGATCGTTATGTATTGTTATCATTTAAAAATTTTTTAAAAAAAACTAATATTTTTTAGGTAAAGTAATCGCGCGTAAAAATACGCGTCAAATTTCACGCGTTTATTTTTTTAATTTTTAGTTGAATCTAATAATATTATATATTATCTCATATCAAATAAATAATGTTAATAAAGTTAAAAGAAAAAAAAATTCATAATCTTTATAAAAACTTGTTTTGTATGTTTTTAAGATAATTTCAAGACGCGTTTTTTTTTTATTTTAAAAAAAAAAAAAAAAAGTAATAAGATTATTTATAAAAAATATATATATTTTTTTAAAAAAATGATGTTTAAAAGAAATAAAAACATATTTAATTCATATATTTTCAATCTATTTAATACTTTTATATGATCTCTCATTAAATTTGTTTTTATCATATTTATTATTGAATTATTGAAATAAATTAACTTTATTAACTAAATATTCTGGTTGTTTATAAAAATAATAAGCATAATACATTATATACTGTATTAGGCAATGGGGCGCGGAATCTTCATTTGATAATAGAATTGCTTTCTTTTAAGCATATTTAACTATATACTAATGATATACAATATAAATATTTGAACAGCCTTTTCTCCTTTTAAGGGGACAATGGTCAATCCGAATTTTACTTTTTGCTATTCTAAATAGAAAAGATACATAAATAAAAAAAAAGGCCGATTTTGAGAATCAGATCATATTTAATTTTAGGGAAGTAAAAAAAAGCCCACCCTCACCTGATTATAACAATCATCAATTTTATGTAACAATTTAATCCCTCCCCCACTTTTTTGTAGTTGATCATAAAAAAAAAAAAAAAAATTATATATATATAAATATATCTCTTCATCCTAGAAAAAAAAAATATTCAAAAAAATTTTCATCAAAATTTTTATATATATAATAAATAATAATCTCGCATTAAAAATAAAATTTAAAAATTACACAAATACCCGCATTTTCACGTCAATAATCCTTCAAATTCGATATGGAAAGTGATACAATTATGCAATAATGAAAATAACCAAAAAAATAAATTAAAATAAAATAAATTAAAATAAAATTAGTGCAAGAAAAAATAATGATTATCTTTAATAAAGATTCCTGAAAAATTGTTCATGTTTTAACTTCAAATAATATTTCAAACTTTTTTGACTTTCTTATAATAAAAATCCATATGAAACTACCTTTCATCCACGTTCAAATAATTATTATAAGCGTATATATATGTGGTATGTATATATATATATACATTCTATATTGATTTTATAATACTGTTTACAATGTTAATATGAAATGATAAAAAAGATATTTTTTATTCATCAGTAATTATTATCATTAAATGTTAAATGAAACAACTTTCTAATAAAAAAAAAAATTCTCGATAAAAATTTGCAAAACTTCACGTGATACCTCCAACTATCCTGCACGGACAATATTATAATTCTGGTCAACCATTTTTTAATTTCGGGCAGAATTTATTATGAATTAATACGATGATTATTACATTGATTCTTCTTGATTAACATTGCCAATACGTTCTTTCAATAAATCAGTCCATGGATCTGTCTCAACTACTTTGAGCAGGTATTTGGATTCTTTAATAATCACCTCCAAAGGTACTTCAAATCCCAATTTATCGAATATTATGTGAATTAAATCTTCAATACTTTTCCTTTCCTCACAAAGATCATTATTCAATAAAACTTTAAATAATTTAACGAGATTCTCCAAGAATAAAGCCAAAGTTGGACTTAATATCTCGGTCTTATCCTCTTCTTCATCAGTAGGATTTGTGTAGGATTGAATCCATGTAAAACGTGATGATGCGTAGAAAGTGAAGAGAAAAAGTGTTGTAAGAATTTGTAACATTTTAAGAGTTTCGGACGAATTAATTTGGTAATTTAAAAAAGATCTTGAAATTCGAAGTCGAGAAAATGATGACAACCAAATGTCAAGTATTAATCGATTAATTTCTTTGAAATTAATCTCCTAAAATAAAAAAAAATTTTTTTATTCTTTTTTTTTGTTATTTCAGAGACATGAAAAACGATTTGATATGTTACCTTGTTTGGTACATTGGAATCATTTGAGATATTACACTGTGTATTATGTTTTTCACTACATAATCTATGTAGTATCGCTAAACTAATAATTACTCTCATCATAAACCTGAATTATCATAAAAAATTGTTACAGATGCGCACAAAAATAATGAATTATACGTACGTATATATAAAACTTACTTGGCTGGAACATTTATAACAAATTCAGCAATATCCAACAATATAAGAATAATTTCTTTGTTTTTCAATGTTGAAAAGGTTTCGTAAATTGTGTTCAATTCAGTCTTACGTTTGGCTAATAAATCGAAATACTCAAATTCTGATGAAATATCCTAAAATAATTGCAAAGAATGTTTAAAATAACATTAAAAAAAATCATATATATAGTTGATGGAACTAAACCTGATTATTTTTGAGGCATTGTGCAAGTTCTAACTCAAAAAGTTCAAGATGCTCCAAACATTCATTTACAATATTATTGTACATCAACGTTTTCAGAAAAGGTTTCAATTTCAACTACAATATTGAATTTAGGTTAATAAGTTAATTTAATAATAGATTTTTATATTAGTTATCATACCGATTCAACTTCTTGAATTGTTATCAATTTTTCTAATCTTAATTGATTTATTAAAAGATCAGTTTGACAAGGATATTCGGCTTTATAAATTTTAAACCTTGGGTTGAAAATTTTAAAAATTAATTGTGGCTCTTTAAATAATGAGATGATATAGTTCGAGGTGAGTATTTGAAAAAGAGACCGAATTGTATCAAATGTTCAAATTGGCATTAATTGAACACTATATAATTTGTTTCTTTTTATCAATTGGTCCCTTTTTCTGATACTCGCCCAATTATTAACTTACATCATGTGAAGCGGACGCAACTTGGTGAAATCTTGATGCGTAATAATCTATTAAAAGTTCACGTTAATATTTGAGTAAGTTGTTAATTTGAATTCATTAAAGAATCGACAACCCTTTCTAACTCTTCCAAATCCTTATCATGTGAAAATTAAAACACGTACCTTACAGAGGTCTAACTGATGTGTTCGATGTTCGCTTGGAAAAAGTATAACAGTATCTAAAATAGCTTGACACACGTGTAATCTGAAATATGATCGGAGAAATTATTATCATTATGAAATATTTAATTGACCAAATATATATATATATGCATACTTTTGGGAAACAAGCATTTCTTCCTGGGTAAAATCCGGTTTCACTTTAATATCATTAATCTTGGAAATTCCTTGCACCATTCGTAAAAGTTCAAGATCCTCATATAACAAAGTTCTTGACATCTTTAAAAGTTATGCAAATTAATTAGTATACATAAAAAAGAAAAATTGCATATAATTAATAATTTCAAAATAAATTTTCACTCTGCTAAATTTCTCTGCTAGGAAAGCACGAAAATCATCTCTTCTTTGAATTTCCTTAGAATCAGCATCGTTATTGCTTGAATATAACCAACCAGCTTGATCTCGTATAAATATTAGCAACCAATGAATCGTTTGTCCCGGTACCCTACTATCATCAAGAGCTTGTTTGATCAACAGTTCAAGACTTGACCTGAATGGAACTATATATAAATGATGTCAACTTATTGAATTCTCTTATATTAAATTGTTTTGATACTGACAAAAATTTTCCTGCGGTTCGAACGTATTGAAAAACTTTAATATCGGCGTATAAGTTTTGGGATTGGCCGAATCATGTAACCTTTTTGCCAAAATATGGGCCAGAAAATTTCCATTAATCTAAAAGATGATAATCACAAAAATGAAACAAATCATTGGAATTTGAATATATTTTTTATTTATAATCTAAACTTTATAATTACAATGATTACAAAAGAAATTTTTTTTTTTACACACCGTTAAGTCACAATCAGGTACAATATTATTTGAACAAATATAAGTAAAGAGGACATCCTGATATGATTTATATGTACTAATGTTTTTTATAAATAATCGTAATTCTAAAAATAAAAATAAAACCTATAATTGTAATAGCAAAGCATATTCTTTTTAATAATTCAAACCTTGGAAGTCGAGCAGCAATTTCAGGCGCAATTTCCCATTTATGTAAGTATAAATAATTATAATCTGTTGAAATTACGGCTTTTGATTCAATGTGGTCAAGTAGTAAATTAATGAAAGTTTCGGGTTCCATGATATATATGGTATTTAAATTTTGAAGTTTGGGAAAGGAAAAAAGAAAAAGGATAGAATTCTTAATTATCCGCAGTAACCTATGAGGTACTATGTTCGAAAATCTTTCCTTAATTGTTAAAAACTATTCAAAAAATTAAAAAATTTTTTTTCTTCAGATCTTTTGAAATTATCATCTTCGCTACTGCGGTATTTCCGTATCAAAAGTTCAATATGAACGATCCAGTAGAAATTGTTGATATTGGCTTGACTGATCTTTCGTGGGCGGAATTTATAAAGTCTCGTGCTTTATATAGCTTCACAAGCTCTAGCATAACAGAACGTCTTGAATTTCTGAACCATTCTTTAATACCTCGAATAAAAGCTGGAGGTTAGTTATCAAGGAGGAATCAAATTATTGACTTTGTCATTATATAATTCGTTGTTATATTTTGTTCTATAAAAATTGGTGTTATAATTTGTTCTGTTAAATCTATTCTTTCTTATAATAGGTCTGTCTGATAAAACACTTGGAAGTTTACTTTACCTAGTGTTCCTTACTTACTCAAGATATAATGACAGACCTTCGCGTTCCGCAATGATAAATGTATTAAAAGAACTTAATAATTGGAATTCATATCAATTCCTATTGTCATTTGTTCCATTGATTGTCAAGGAAACTAATAAATTGAATCAAAAGAGTCCCGATGGGTACAACAAGAATGATGTTTCTTATTCAATATAATGTATGATTGGTTATTAATACGTGATCCGCATTTTCATCTAGTACCACTTATACGACTTCCTCCGTTAACCGGTTTGTTCTTCTCACATGGACCAATTTGTTGATCACATTTGCTTTGTCGAAAAATTCAACGCTAGATTCTTCTTATTGGAGGGATTTAGTAGATGTTCAAGCGATTCTATTACATTCGTTAGTAAGCGAAAATGAGAAACGAAAAAATATAAAACGTAGTGCATTGTTCGATGTTAGACGAACAATTCGCAATGTACGTAATAATAATTTATTTTTTCTTTTCTTGATTTAAATTGATCTAATGATTAAAAATACTACTAACTTGATCGATAATAATAATTACCCTTTTAAGAATGCATCACACATTCCCTCATATATTTCTTATTTGATATCTAATGTGAAAGCATGCAACCCTGTTTATAGGAATGCTGTATTATTGGGAACTGTCATTGACTGCTCCTTGAGACTTAGAAAGGGAATTGGCAAATCTTACGTTGAGAATGGAAAAGTTCGTGTAATTTTACTATTTGCTAGCTAAATCCCCTTATGAATTTAATTATTTTTCTTATTGGTTCTCCAAAATTTATCTTAGGAAGACATAATACAATATTATATCACGGCTATTATTTCATCGAAGACCCCGGTGCCAAAGATATCAGCGGTAACTTTGAATTGGATATTTTTTTTTTTCTATATTGGAAGTCAAATCGAATAAATTCTGAATATCATAATTATTTAATTAGGATGCATTACATGATTTCATTAACGTTATGGTCACTGAAGAAGATTTTAAGATCAAAATTACGCCCGTTTTAGAAAAACAACTTCTTAGAGCGCCAGAAATCTTATTAAATGGTACTCACTTTTTGGTTTACTTTGTTTCATATTAAATTTAATTTCTAATTTATTTTTTTGTACTTTATGCAGTTTTAATAAGTCTTTTTAAATCTGTATCCTTTGATGTGTCAAATGTTTTTAAGATGCAATCACTATTCAATCATGTACAATCTACCAACAAAACAATACAAACGGATGCTGCAGAATTGTTGATTATCTTAATTGAAAAAAGTTCGAGAGAAGAAGTTCTTATAAATAATGTTAGGGACATTTTGCAGGCATTAACAGGTGGTCAGTATCTCCTTTTCCTTTTGATTTTTATTATTATAATTCTTATTTATCACAAATCTCGAAAATTATTCGAATTTAAAAATTTAGCGATTGAATATTAATCTAAAAAATTATGACAAACCCTCGCCTAAATCATCTTAAACTTATTTCAATTGCTTTAATACTTATTATTACAATTTTATTAAATTATTAATGTACTAACTTATTACCAAACATTTTTATTATATTTTATTGGGACAGGAAAGGTGACTACCCCAGAGCATCGTGTTATTTTGTTACAAGCTCTTTCTCATGTTCGCCAATCACCCGATGTTATTAAAACTGTAATTGATGGACTTTTGCCTATTGTTTCTAAAGAAAATAATGAATCTTCTTTATCTAAAGCGATTGAAATATTGGGATTACATGCTGGAATTTTACTGAGTTCTGAACATGAGAAGTCATTCCTGGAAAAAATCGTGAAGTCTGCAGTAGATGGATTGTCTAGTTCAAAAGTTGGCACTAGGAAAGCCTGGGCGATCGCTATTGGTAGAATGGTTTTGGAAGTAACTGAATCTCCCACGAATTCGATGAAAAAATTTGTGTACAAGTCTCTTACACAACTTATACCAACGTTGGGGAAAATTCAATCGAACCCTCTTACTTTCACTGGAGGACCAATTGAAGGATATGTTACTATTGCAATTGCAATTGGCAAGGCAAAAAATTGGAATGATGATATAATTGGTAATATAATTTTTTCTTCTTCCGTAATATCTTTTTCACCTATTACACTTGAATTTATTAAGTAAAATAATTTAATCTATTAAATATTTAGATGATTTAATAAACGCAAAAAAATTTACTCAAAATATTTTAATAACGTCACCGAAACCTTCTTTTTTACTTTGGGACAAAATTTACTCCAAATTAAATACTTATGAAGAAGGATTTTGGTTGATCCGTGCACTTGAAGGAGTTTTACTTGATAGGGATGAAGCCTTGTTACAAAATAATGACGCACAGTAAGAATGATGTGATGATGTTTAATGAATTATTTTTATGATCGGATATTTACGTATTGTTGGTTTTTAGAATATTCTTATCTACGGCCTTTATTTATTTGATAACATCATCTAATCACCGAATACGTCGTGAAGCGTATAATTTTCTAAAAAGGTGTACTCAAAATAATGCTGAAACTGTTGGAATGATTTTTCGTAAAGGATTGTCACAATGGGTACTCAATGTAGGTCCATTATAATAGATACGCTTACTTTATACCTTAACTATATATTTACGTTGTACCTTAATTTTGTGATTTAAGCTTGAGAAAAATGTTAAAGATTCTACGGCAGTATTGTTGTCAGGATCTGCTCATTCTGATCCTACAGTAAATGCGTACCGACTTTCACAAGTGCTTACGGCTATTGCCACTTTCTCTAAAGAAGAGGATAATTACAAAATTGAATCTTCACTTGTCGAGTTGATTATTTTAGCACATCATCCATCAATTGGTATATTTTGGTTTTTGCAGATTGTCAATACATAATGATTTAATTTGTCTTGATTAAGAATTTACAAATTATATAATTAATATTAGTATCACCTAATAACAAATACAATTGGATTTCATTGATTCAAAGAGCTCATGTTGATCCTGGAAAACTTGTTGAAAATTATTCAGGTCGTCTTCGACAAATAGTTCAAGAAAATATAGAGATTGATCATGAAGTAAGAAACAAAATTGTTATATAAATTAATGTAATATAATAAAAATTTTAACATTATAATTTTTTTTTCCATCAGCAAAACCATTTTTATAAAGCTGCTATGTCAGCTATTGCTACTATTACTTTTATTTCTCCAGAAACAATAATACCTTTATTCTTAACACAATGTCACAGAGATTTGGATGCCTCATTGTTTGATAATATAGGAGAAAATGATGTTGAAATTTGGAAAACTCCAGAAGGAACTTTATTTATTGATGGTATTATAAATTTTTATTATTTATTATAATTATCCTTACTGATCGATTAATAATTAATATTTTAATATTATTAGTTCTCAAACGTAATAAGAAGAATATTGTTGAGAATCGTAATCGAAAAGATTATCAAACAGAAAAATGGGAACGTGAATTACGTGAATCAATTGCCAAAAAGAAAGGTGACTCTTCAAATACTCCTAAACTTACAAAGGAGGAACAGTCCGCAGTAGACGCCCAATTAACAAAAGAATCCGAAATACGTAAAAATATGGAAATACTTTGTTTGAAATTAACAAGAGGTCTCGATATTGTGGATGCATTAGTCGAGGGAAATTCTGAAGCTGTAGAAAAACATATTGTAGAAATTATGAGAATTTTAATCAATGTTGTACAAAAAGGAGGTCCTTTGATTGGTGATAAAGGTGTCAACACATATTTACGGATTAATAAGTGCACATCAGAAAAAATTGAGAATATTCGTGATTTTATTGGTTTAGCAACTCTTCGTACTATGAGTGTTAAGGAAGTTCCTGAAAGATGGCTTCATGAGCCATTGGACAATCTTGTTACTCGTGTTCTTTATCGTCTTAGATTTATAACTGAACGTTCATTACTACCCCCTTCATCTTTTTCTTATTGCTTTCCACTAATTCACCAAGTTGTTAAAAAAGGTGGCATTAAAAATGATGATGAAGGAGAAAAGGATGTGATGGATCAAATTGCTCTCGGATTAGATGTTATATATTTCCATTCGTCGATTGGGTTTTCACCTTTACTACCTCGAACAGAAATGATTCTGATTCTTCTGCAAATTATTAAAGAGTATCCTAAATTGAATAAATTAGCAAGAACAGCTTTAGTAAGTTTGTGTGAAGCCATTGGTGACACTGCAGGGAGGAAAGAATTTGATGCATTACTTAATGGATTATTATCCTCTGAACCATTCGTTCGTCACGCTTCTTTACAAGCATTGGATTATTTGGATCTTACTGAAATTGACTTTTCTTGTGAACTATGGGTTGCATGTCATGATGAAGATGAGAATAATGCCAAGCTGGCATCAGTATTATGGGAAGACAACGGAATGGATGTTGAACCATGTTATGCATTGGAATTATTACCTTTAATAACTCACGATGAAAAATATGTTCGAGTCGCTGCTTCCAAAGCGATAGGTAATGCTGCCAAGTACTTTCGAGATTCAATGACAGATACGTTAAATTTAATTTACGATCAATATAAAGAGAAGGTATTGACATTTATGTTATTAGCTCGAATAATGTAACAAATAAATAACATATTTTATCATTTATTCAGGCCACCCCAATCAAGCCAGAATATGACGATTTTCGTATGTTAAGACCAGAATCTTTAGATAAAAATAAAGATCCTTGGGAAGCTCGTGTTGGATTGGCGCTTGCTCTTAGTGAACTCGCGCCATGTATGAGATCTTCGGATTTAATTCCGTTCTTTGAATTCCTTATCAACGATGAAGCTGTTGGTGATATCCATGCACAAGTTCGACAAAAAATGTTAGAAGTATGAAAAATGTTTAATAATATTATTAGTAATTTTTTATTTTGTTTTTACTTATTCAACTAATTCTATAATTTGAAATAGGCTGGGTTAGCCGTAATTAATGAACATGGAGCCAAAAATGTTACATTATTATTACCAGTGTTAGAAAATTATTTAGATAAGCCTGCTGTACCTACTGAAACACATGATCGAATACGCGAATCTGTTGTTATCTGGCTTGGAGCTTTAGCTCGGCATTTAAATCCTACAGATGCAATGATTCCAATTGTGATAGATAAACTTTTAGATACGTTAAAAACTCCTTCTGAATCTGTTCAAGCAGCAGTTGGTGATTGTTTACCACCATTAATTAAATTAATGAAAGATAATACTCCAAGTTTAATCGAGGGACTACTTAATCAGTTATTCCGTGCTGAAAAATATGCGGAACGAAGAGGTGCTGCATTTGGTTTAGCTGGCGTTGTTAAAGGCACGGGTATTTCAGCTTTAAAAGATTGTAACGTTATGACATCATTAAAAGGAGCAGTTGACAACAAAAAGGATTATAAATATCGACAAGGAGCCCTTTTTGCTTTTGAAATATTGTCACAATCTTTGGGTCGTCTTTTTGAACCTTATATTATTCAGATACTTCCTTTGCTTTTAGTTTGTTTTGGAGACACGCATCCTGACGTTCGAGAAGCAACTTCAGATGCTGCAAGAGTAATAATGAGTAAAATTAGTGGACATTGTGTCAAACTTATTCTTCCTTCATTATTAGCAGGATTAGATGATAGACAATGGCGAACAAAGAAGGGTTCAGTTGAATTATTGGGCTCAATGGCTTTTTGCGCTCCTAAACAACTTTCCATTTCTCTTCCAACGATTGTTCCACGGTTAACGAATGTACTTACAGATTCGCATACAAACGTTCAGTCTGCTGCTAATGAAGCATTATTACGTTTCGGTGAAGTTATTAGTAATCCTGAAATTCAAGCTTTAGTACTAATCTTACTTAAAGGCCTGAGTGATCCTGATAAGCATACTAATGCTGCGTTAGATTCATTATTAGAAACTGCTTTTGTACATTATATTGATGCTCCTTCACTAGCATTGGTACATATATATATATTTTTCTAAATGATTGTTATTTTTTATTTTTAAGATCTATTTATACTTATAACAATTACTTTGTTTCGTTTAAAGGTAATGCCAATTCTTGAACGTGGATTAAAAGAACGAGGAACAGAGATCAAAAAAAAGTCTTCCCAGATTGTTGGTAATATGGCATCTCTTACTGATGTCAGAGATATTATCCCATATTTACCCAGACTTTTACCTGGTCTCAAAGAGGTATTAGTCGATCCAGTACCGGATGCTCGCGCTACAGCAGCAAAAGCACTTGGTACTATGGTTGAAAAACTTGGCGAGGACAAATTTCCTAACCTTGTCAATGAACTTGTACACACGCTTAAATCTGATACAAGTGGTGTTGATCGACAAGGTGCTGCTCAAGGTCTTAGTGAAGTATTAGCGGGATTAGGTCTTGAACGACTTGATGGACTTTTACCAGAAATAATTAATAATACTAGTAGCTCAAAATCTTATGTTCGAGAAGGATTTATCTCATTGCTCATTTACCTTCCCGCAACTTTTGGCCTTCGGTTCCAACCCTATCTTGGTCGAATTATCCCACCAATTTTATCTGGTCTTGCGGATGAATCCGAATATGTACGGGATGCTTCACTTCGAGCAGGTCAAATGATCGTAGCAAATTATGCAACAAAAGCTGTGGACCTCTTACTTCCTGAGTTAGAAAGAGGATTATTTGATGATAATTGGAGGATTAGGCAAAGTTCTGTACAACTTATGGGAGATTTACTTTATAGAATTACAGGTATTAGTGGTAAAACTGATATTGATGGAGAAGAAGAAGAAGAAACGGGTGGTACAGAGGCAAATAGAAAGGCTTTACTTCAAATTCTTGGTAAAGAAAGACGTGATCGTCTACTGGCTGCTTTATACATCGTAAGACAAGATGGTAAGTTATATGGTTTAGATGGTATATTTATAAATTAATTTTTAAAATACTTAAATATTATTTCATATTTTCATTTCATCTTCGAAGTTTCTGGTATTGTTCGACAAGCATCAGTTCACGTATGGAAAGCTATTGTATCTAACACTCCTCGTACCGTCAAAGATATACTTCCAATAATGATGGGAATGATCATCCGTAGCCTTGCAAGTCCTAGCTATGAGAGGCGTCAAGTGGCTGGTCGAACACTGGGAGAGCTTGTTCGTAAATTAGGTGAAAGTGTTTTATCGGAAATTATACCAATTCTTGAAGAAGGTTTAGAATCTCAAGAAGCAGACATGAGACAGGGCGTCTGTATTGGTCTAAGCGAAGTAATGAGTACGGCAGGGAAATTTCAAGTTGTCGATTATGTTGATTCAATTATTCCCGCTGTTAGAAAAGCTTTGGTTGATGAATCGAGTGACGTTCGTGAGGCAGCTGCTCAAGGTAATTGATTAAACGAAAAATAAATAAATAAATAAATAGAAAATTTTATTTTTAAAATTCTTTTGCTTTTTATTAACTCTCGTTTGTTTTTATAAGCTTTTGATACTCTTCAGCAGAATGTAGGGGACAAGGCGATAGATGAAATTCTACCAAAATTGCTTAATTCTTTACAATCTGGAGATGAATCTATATATGCTTTAGAAGCTCTTAAAGAAATTATGGCCGTACGTGCTAATGTTGTTTTTCCTGTGCTCATACCTACTCTTATACAAATACCAATTAACGCATTTAATGCTCGAGCTCTTGCGTCACTGGTAACAGTAGCTGGACCTGCTCTTAACAAACGTTTAGCACAAATATTAAGCGCACTTATGATATCTTTGGGTACAGAAACTGATGAACATACCATATCAGAATTGAATGAAACAAAGAAGGCACTGTTGCTTTCTATTGATAGTGTTGAAGGTCTCCAGACTTTAATGTCAGTACTTTTTGAAGCGGTAAAAAATGACGATCCTTCTTGCCGAGCTGGTGCTTGTGATATGCTTACAACTTTTTGTAATGAAAGTAAAATGGACTATTCAAGATATTTGACTGAGTGGATACGTGTACTGATTTTACTTTTAGATGATCGACAGGAAACTGTGGTTAAAGCAGCTTGGAATGCTTTATCAGCTATAATAAAACCTTTAAAGAAAGACGAATTAGAACAATTAGTTATACCTGTCCGTCGTGCTGTAAAAGGTGTTGGTGTACCTGATGTGGACCTACCAGGCTTTTGTTTACCAAAGGGTATTAGCCCTATTCTTCCAATATTTTTGCAAGGTTTAATGTATGGTACTGCCGAAATTCGTGAACAATCTGCTTTGGGTATTGGAGATCTTATCCAAAAAACTTCGGCTGAAGCACTTCGGCCGTTCGTTACACAAATCACAGGTCCTCTTATTCGTATAATTGGGGATCGTTATCCTCCTCAAGTGAAAGCCGCCATACTCTACACTTTAAGTCTTTTACTTACTAAAGTTCCTGCTCATCTTAAACCATTTATTCCTCAATTGCAACGTACTTTCATTAAATCTCTTTCTGATCCTTCAAGTGCTCTTGTCCGTTCAAGAGCGGCATCAGCTCTTGGTATTCTAATCTCATTGCAAACTAGAGTAGACCCTCTGATAATTGAGTTGGTTACTGGCATCAAAACTAGTGAACCTAATGTTCGAGAGACAATGTTAACTGCTTTAGAAAGTGTAGTAAAAAAAGCTGGATTAGGAATGAATGATACTTCAAAGAAAAGTGTTATTAAAGTTATTGTGGATGGGTTAAGTGATAATTCAGGTATGAATTTTGTTGATATTATAAGCAACATTGAAAGTTTATTTAATACAATTATCAAATCTTTTCATATCTTTATAAGATGGAATGGTAGTTGGCTCATCTCGTTTGTTTGGAAGCTTATGTAAACATATATCTTTACAAGAGGCTATGCCTATCATCTCGTAAGTAAAAATAATTAACGTGTTATCATTACCTAAATAAAATATGTTTTATTCTAAATAATTCTTTTATTCAATTTAAGGACTCACATTTTAGCTGGAGGTTCCCCATCTCAAAGTTCTCTATTGGCAATCAATGCAATACTTGCAGAATCTTCAAGAATGTTCTATGACTTAGAATATACACGTGAAGTTGTAGATATTATCGTAAAAGGATCGGCGAATAATTTGGTAAATAAAGAATTCATAGTGTTTTTTTTTGTTATTCATAATCAATAGATGAATTATCTAAAGAATTTTTTTCGCTTAATATTTTTATAGCCTAATATTGCTGATACAGCAATAATAGCAGCTGGTAAAATGTTGCTTATTGATTTATATCACGGAGAATCCGCGGTTGCTTGCCTTGTTGAAGCACTAGTAGCCAATATTCGTGAACCTGCAACACTATTAGGGGAGACAAAGCGTTTGGCATTAACTGTCTTCTGTGCAGTTGGAAAAAAATTTCCACAGGTACATCGTATACTATTAATATCTTTAGTTAATTTTAATGTTACTAAAAAAAAATGTAATATCATTAGATCCTCGAGCCCCATTTATCCATAATCATACCGCCCATGATGGTATGTGTACGTGATCGAGTTGTCCCAGTAAAATTGGCAGCTGAATTAGCATTAGTATATGTATTACAACTATTAAAAGGCGAAACTATATTACAGGTTTGTCAAATCAAAGTTATAAATAATTTAAATTATCAAAATTTTACATTTAATAACTTTTTTTTTATTACTCGTATTGTAGCAATATTTATCAACAGTTGATGCAACGACAGCAAAATCAATTACAGATTTTCATAAACGCGTCTTAACAAAATTAGTGGTACAAGAACAACAAAAGATGGAACAAATTCAAGTAGGAGATACAAATGAAATGGATGAAGAAGAACAGGAAATATGGGCAGTTGGCAATATTGGTACTTTTGCTTCGAATGTAGATCAAGAATAGAACAATGTTAAAAAGATTATACTATTTATTATTCAATTAATTTAAAAAAGTTTTTTATATTTCGTGTTTGTTTTCTGATTCACATTTCCAATCACATTGCATACATGCATTACATGGTTAAAATCAGAATCCCACTTCGGGTAAAAACAAAATACTTTAAAAACAATATACAGTACATGTTTATTCTAACCATGAAACATTTTATGTATATCTATGAACTTTAAAGCCTTAATTGATTTCATGCTTTCTTTGTTTCTTTTATTATTCTTGGTGCTTACTTTCGGTAGAATTCATTATGTCATTTTTACCGCTTAAAAAGTCATTAGGATGTTAATTTGTGATCTAACCCAATACTCTTCTTATACTACAACACTTTCATGATCATATCTTTCCAGATTAAAAAAAAAAAGTTTAAATTAGCTTTATCAACAATTACAATTATGCACCTGTAAATCAACTTACAGTATTGTGATCTTCATCCGATCACCTTAAAGTGGATCAACCATTTTCATTGGTTGGTCACTGACTTCCTTTTGAAATAATAATCTGATTTACTATATAGGAGCAAATTAATAACTTCCAATTAATTTTATAGTTAATAGTCTTTTCTTAATTGTCAGTTTTAACTTTGTCAGTCCAAACCGGTTGTATGAACAAACACCAATCAGTAAATCCACATTTCTGGTAATGTAATTTGTAGTCGTTCGATTCGGCAACCTTCATTAATGAAGAGAAATTGTAGATACGACAACCACCAATATATGATCTATGTAATCACAACATTGTCCGCATAAAGAGTTAGTTTAGTCATCATCAAGATGGTAGTTGCCCCAATTATATTCCTCGACTCGATAATCAATTTAACATAGTCTAAATGATCTGCGTGACTTTCGACAATTTTGTATCTTTTGACTTTAAATGGGAACAAGATCATTAAAAACTGCTCTCCTTAAATTCGTAAGGGTGCCAATAAAATTTTTTGTAACGGTTGTTTACAATTCGCAATCTTATGTTCTGATATTCCTATATTCCTATATTCCAGATTATAAAATCGTGAGAACTTTAGAAGCTGGTAAACAAACCATTATTTTTCCGATTTGTCATTTCGACCGTTACAAATACCAAGTTTTGGGGTAAATCGGTATAGATTTCATTGACTTCTTATCTATTCCAATCAAATTTCTTATATTTCTTATTCTCAATCCAATAAAATTTGTTCTTGGAAAAGGTGTTCATTTTTTTTCGGAAAAATTCTGCATTGTCATTGTATCTGCAGGAGTTAAGTTAAATCACAACATTGTAGACTTAATCAAGTAAAATGATGTAATCTACCTTGATATATTCAAAGCAATTTTTCATATTTGTATTATAAGAGTTTACCTATTCACGCGCTTTGCATATATGATATATGTATATATATATCCCCTATACGTAGTTTTTTTACCTGATAATTTCTTTTAATAATAATAATAACAAATAACAAAGAAAAAAAATGTTTTCTAGATCAAAATTAAAAAAACGTGCACAAACTTCAACTACGCTCCAATTTGCACCTCCAAGTTGGTTAACTGGTATCTTTGAACGAAATTCAAATAATACACCTTTACCCCGAGATTTTTCCGATGAGAATTGGAAACAATCACTTCTTCAAAAAATTATAAAGTCTATTTCTACTGTACCATATCTTTCTCCTAAATTACTGTATATATTCCTATGTGCTGGTTTGGGTTCATCCTTACCGTACCTTCCTATCTTTTATTATTCCTTAAATTTGAATCCTTCGGAAATTGGTATTGTTTTCTCCGTAGCCCCATTAATTTCTGCTATAAGTTGTCCCCTTTGGACAGGATTAGCTGATCGATTTCAAGCCCATCGATCAATTATTGTTACTATCTACATATTAGCAACTGCTGGAGTTGTATCTCAAATGTTTTTGTCAAGGTTAGATTTAGATACGGATAATAGTTTACACGCTTTTATAGTTGCATGCGTTTTTATTGCTGCTTTGTGGTTTGCCTTCTTTGGCATACCAGTAAATGCTTTGGTTGATAGTGGTGTGTTGAAGATTTTGGATGATAAGAAAGAACTTTATGGTATGTTTGATTAATATAACATGAAATGAAATTTTGATCTTCATTATAGTTCTTATTTAATTCGTCTTTAATTGATATAGGACAACAAAGATATTGGGGTTCTATTGCATACGGTTTAAGCACTTTAGGAGTCGGATTACTTTTGGAAAAATTTGACAACGTAAACGTTATCTTTTACTACTTTTTTTGTACCGCCATCTCATTTCTTATTGTAGTCATTACTACTGATTTCAACTCAACTTCCGGTGAAATTGAGACAGCACCGACACATTTTAAAAGTATACCTTTTAAACCTTTAATTGATCTTGATGATGAAAATGATATCGCTTCAAGTTCTGCAACATATAATTTATCTACCATTAATCATTCTTCAAACATTGAAGAATCGGATGGAGAAGATTCTTCTACAGATGATGAAGATGATGATGGAATTCCGATACCTGATCTAGACATTTTAGCTTTTCCTTCTACTACACCTAGTATACCAACGACTGATAATCCAACTTCAGCAATAAAAACTTTATTCACGACTCCAACTGTTGTAACTTTATTACTTGTTATGTTACTAATGGGGATCGCCCTTTCAATGAGTAATTCATTCTTATTCTTATTTCTTAAGAATGATTTGGAAGCAAGTTCAACTATCCTTGGTATGACAGGTCCAGTTAGTGCTGTAACTGAATTATTATTCTTTTTTTATTCCAAAGAGGTAAGAATCGAGTTTATATTTATATTAATATATTTAAATACTTTTGAATTAAATAAAAATTATTATTGTTTTTTTTTCTTTTAGTTAATCTCACAATTTGGTATAAAATCATTGATATTACTCGCTCACGTTGTTACTATTATACGTTGTTCAACATATCTGTTTTTACAACCTAGTATATTCTCTCACATAGCTGTACTTATCGTACAATTATTAAATGGAATTGGATTTTCATCATTATGGGTTAGTGGAGTAACTCATATTGCAAATAATACACCTCCAAATCTTGTATCATTTTCACAAGGAGTTATGTCAGCACTTTATGCTGGTATTGGTACGGGACTTGGTAGTTTATTTGGAGGAATATTATTTGGTAGTTCAGGAGGACCAAAATTGATGTTTGGAATTGTTATTGCAATAAGTATATTAAGTATGATATTATATTTGTGGGGTGAAAACGGATTTACGCATTTTAACATTATAAATAAAAGGCGGAATCATCGTATTAGATCACCATGGCAAGGTAGTTATGGTCAAACTACTATTGAAAGACCAAGAAGTATTCTTTCCGTTGAAACCGTACCAAGATCTATTACTACTAAAAAAGGTAGATATGAGTTAATATCCACTGACGATGATGATGATGAACAGTATCATTATGGCGTATTTGGCGAAAATAGAATATAAAATGATGTAGGGATGTAGAAAAAAAAAAAAAATAAAAAAAAAAATGATAAAAATTTCTTTAAAAATATTTTAATAATTGTTGTATAAACAAGGAAAAAAAAACAGTAAATAATTAATATCTCTGAATCCTAGAAACTCAATAGTTTTGTTTTTTAATACACTAGTCATCATAAGATCTTTTAACATTACTGGAGTATATAATAGTTAGACAAAAATTAATTTAAAAAAAGTATTTTATAATAAAATTATTTAAGTAAATAAAAAAGAATTTATTTTTTAATAAGGTTTTTTTTTGCTAAACTTGTGACATAACTATTCATTATCTTCGAATTCAGAATCAGGACCTTCCATGATAATTTCAGGTATTTCCATATCATCGTCAGAATCATCATTAGTATCAACCATTCTAAGGGATTTAAAAACACGATCATGGTCCTTTTCCTTGTCTTCCTTGGATAATTCTTCTTTTTCACCAATAGGAGATGGAGAACGTATTCTTTTCTTTTTCATTTCTAAGGAGGTAGATTGAGGTAGTTCAACCTAAAAATTAATACGAGAATTGTAAATATAAATTTATAAAAGAAGTAGAAGAAAAAAAAAATTATAACGGCTTAACTTTTTGCATAATAACTTTATCATCTATCGAAATATTATTTTTACTGCCATCTTCCATTATAATAGGTTTCGACTTACTATCACCACAGAATACATTATTTTCTTCGGCAGTTATAGCTTTATCAATGTTAATTTCTAATTTGTTAACAGTGTTTTGTTCTATTATTAATGTATTTGCTTCTTCTGGGACAATATCGAAAGTTTTTTGTGACTGCTCTAAAACTGCCATATTAGTATTGTCATTATTTTCTATATAAGAATGTTGTGATATATTTTCTACAGTAGTGTGTTCTAGTTGTTGTGTAATTGGTGTACTTGCAGAGGATCGTTCGAGAGGCGGCAAACGACTATGATATATTAGATCACATATTGACAATGCATATGAACAAAATGATTGTAACTATACATTAAAAAGAATAAGTTAGCACGAATAGCAAATTAAAGATTGATCATTCTTTAACTTACTTGGGTTGATTGAGAATTTTGACCACCTGAAAAAATTCTTAAAGCATGCGGTAGTATAGTAGGTTGATATTCTGACGGAGAAATTATAGAAAATAATAAACACTCATATAGTTTCATATTTACATTCTCCTCGTTAAGTAAAATTTTACTTGAATTGTACGTAAATGAGATGTTTTGTGATAATATTCTCGATAATAGAATGTTATCTAGTGATAGTCTTTTATTTGATGATATTGATGCTCCACATGTTTGCAATAAAACTTTTAATACTTTGTTTTTGTAGTAAGATTTGAAATTAGTAAATATAATGACACAAAAGAAAGAAAGAAAAGAAAAGAAAATTTGGTACCTTCTAATGCTGAACATTGTACATCGCTGTTCGCTTGTAAATATATTATGCCACTTGAATTAACAAGTGCATCAGAATTTGTTATTTGTGATGACTCTTTCTTTTTACTTGATTTCTTTCGATTTAATAAATTAAATAATAAAATTAATTAAATAATTAATAGACGCTAAATTATTACTAAATATCGAAATATTAACCTTGTTATTGGTAGAGACGGGAGTATTAATAGAAATATCATATTGAGATTTTTGTATTATTTCTATATCATCAATTATAAAGGACAATAATGTTGATGATGATATAAAATTTGTCAGCCCAATTCCATATTTTTGCATACAAAGGGTTATTAAATTATATGTCGATACTCGAAGTAACCTGAAAAAAATACATATATAATAAGAAAGAATTGATTCCTTTGTTAATATTTCTTGTTACATGCATACCGAAAGGATGAACAAATCATACCATCGTGATTTTGAGTTGTTGAGAAGTTTAAGGAGTACAGAAGAAATCATACGTAAATGACGCGTTAAATGTTCACCAATGCTAAATTATTAATTATTTAAATTAGAAAGAATATGATAAAATAAATTAATCAAATAATAATTACCTTAAAATTGCGGCTGAAAGAATTTTGTTACAATTCATTAATAATGATGGAATACCTAACATAAGTGTATAATATTCGTTTTTATCTTTGCTATTTGTAACCTAATATTATAATAAAATAAGTAAATTAAAAAAAACGATTTTAAAAAAATCTTTTATACATACATCATATATATTATAAACTCTATATAATAAATCCAGAATTTGGTTCACAGGAATTTGTACAGGCAAAGAAGTTGGTAAACTATAAATCAAGAAAATAGCATCTCATATTAAAAAGTAAAAATGGTAACTTAAAAACTACGCGCAAATTTGATATACCTTATCAAAGAAATAAGACATTCACTTAAACAATTAAATCTTGAGAATAATATTGGAAAAGCAATAACATAATCCTCTGATACTTGTGGCATCTCAAAACCAGTTAACTTCTTTGGCATGTCCTTTTCTAAGGAACAAGAATTAATTTAGATATAAAATATGCCATCATTTTATCTATGAAAAAATATTCAAGATAATCACCTTCATCAATTGTATCAAATAACCTGTCCAAAATATTATTCAAAGACCCAACAAGTTTAAGTAGAGTTAATTTCCAATAATCCATATTTAATTTACCACCAAAATTGATTATTCGAGTAAAACATTCAATAGCCATTTTAGCTAGTTCTGATTCATAATAGTAAGTACCATCTAATAATATGTTTAAACATAATTTTTGTGTTTGCTCATTAACGGGACGAAATATTGTGGGAAAATTTTTTACCGAATGTGATAATGCATTTAATATTGTAGGTAATAATTCTTTATTTAATCCTGATAACTTAATTAAAAATGTATTAAACCGTGGTAATTGTTGTGTTGTTATTTCTCTTTGTAATTCCGGCCTATTTTGTGTTTTATTAAATAACTCTGTCAAGGTTGTTATTATTTCTTTTAATATGAACGTTGGTTCCGATTTCTAATGGCAAATAGGTTCTAATTCAGTATGATCCTTTAATTCAATATGATCCAAAAAAAAATCATATACTTAACTGTAAGTAGAACCATTAATGACGTGGCCCAACTTTGCAAGTTTTGTATAAATAATTCTCCAGAATGTTTCAAAGAAATTTTAATAAAACAAATTCCTGCCCATCTTGCATTTGTTACTTTAGATTGTAATAAAGAATTTATTCGAGTGCACCATTTATGTAATGCTACTTGTTGTTCTCTGCTCGATTCGCTTTTACTACTTAAAAGCTGGTGTTGTGTAATCGTTTCTAATATAAATGGCACATATGTTTCTATTTTGTTATCATTGAATGTATAATTTGTTATTAGTGTTGTTAAAAATTTGGCGGACTCCGTACTATTCATTTTAAAGTAAAAAATTGTTCTATTAAAGTATTTTGATAAAATTTTTTGTTGATAAGATCAAAATTACAATATTGTCCAATCAAATTATGTGATCGTTTACTAGCATTATAACATTAGGAATGAACAATAGGGCGCAGAATGACAAATCCTTTTTCTTTAAAGGAAGTACTGCACGCCTTCCAAAAATATTGAATCTTATGACCGACTATTATCTATTGTCACACATTTTCAAGTATTCCTAGTTTTATGATAATGACAAGAATCAATTTAAAAAAAGTCTTTCCCAAATTTGACTCCTGGACAATACACTATCACAACTGCGAACTATTTATAAAAGTGGCTTAGTCACTATTCCATTTACTTTTCGTATATTAGCCAATCGAATGAATAACCTGTTGGTAAAGTTTTCTCCCTGAAATTTTTTTTTCCGCATATTCCGCCTTTTCGTCCGCCATAGTCTTAGTAGCAATAAAAAGAACAGAAAGCCACTATCATTTATTTTATATTAGTTCAGTGGTCTTTTTTTTTATTTCTGTTATAAACCTTTTTAACGGCCCTTTATTTTTGTTGTTTTCCTCTAGAAGTCATAACAAAAAAAAAAATAAAATATAACAAAATTAAAGCAAGCTCATTTAGAATTAATAAATAACCAAATATGAGCGATAATTCACCTTGCTTTCCTTTACCTAGGACTTTTCACCAACCAACTTTCCACCATCCTAATGGCAATTTACGTCCTATAAGAACTGCTTCTATTGATGGTGGTCATCACTCACAAACTATTAATAGGTCGAGAATTTCGATTGCCGATGTGCCCAAAGGTAATTTGATTGATAGTTTCACTTTAAAATAAATATTAGCATTTCAGTGTTAATATCTAATATTTCGCTTAATTTATATTGTTAATAGTCACAGGCAAACGAAAACCAGGTTACGACTCTGACGATTCTATGAGTGATAATAAAAGTCCTCCTAGCTCACCTAAATTTATGCATTCATATGATATGGAAAGAGACTATGCTACGGCCAAAAGAACAAAAATGAGTAGTGAAAGAGAGTTTCCTTTAAGTAAACTATTAGGTATGTTGCATTCTTATAAGCTCCATTCTCGTAACTGTATGCTTTTCTAACCTTAGTTCCATTCCCCTTCGCTTTTTGAATAGCGACGCTTGATAAGCCTCAATTATTATCATTAATAAATAATCTTATCGATTCTCACCCACATTTGCAATCAGAAATTGCGCTAAATATTCCTCGCCCAACAATTCATTCAGTGACTAATGTATTAAATAGTATGGAGAAAAAATATCAAGATAGTTTCCCTTACTCAAAATGGGGACAAGTTAAAGATGATTATAGTTTTAATAGGGTTAAACCTGCTATTATGGAATTGAAAGGAGCTATATTAGATTACGCCGCTCATTTTACTTCAACCGAAGAATTTCCTACTACAACATTTTCTTTTCTTCACTTGGCTACCTCTATTACACAGCGATTACCTGATTGGGAAAATCACTTACATAACGAAATTAAACGTGATCTATATATCAAATTAGCCGAATATTGGACGAAAGCTATCGTTGACGCTGCTAGTAAAGTTAGCGAAGGAAAAATATATGGTCAAATGGTTGTCAGTGAATGGGCTAGAAAGTGTGTATTCTCTTTTTTGTTAAGTTTTCGTTTCCCGAGTTTGTTTTTTGTTCTAATGAAGATTTTTCTTTCTCAATTAACAGCCTGGCACAACACAATCGTGAATCAAATGGTATGTTTCAACATTCAATCAACGAATTTATTGACAAACTTGGATGGATCGCTGGTATTCAAGTTGGAACAAATCCTTCTTTAACGTCAAATCATTCATACCCTTTTTCCGGAAGTAATGGAGGAGCTCATCATCATCACTCTGTATTACCAGTTTAACACTGAACGTTTTTAATAAACATCGTATTTAGAAATTAGTTGGGATATAGGAAAAAAAAAGAAAAAAATTAATATATAAAAAAGATATATTTCATGTACAATAATGTTATAAGTACATAGATGAACAAAATCTACAGTGTGTTTGTTGTGCTTAGGATTTCTTTTTTTTGTAAGTAGAGTAAGAGAAATACTCTTCTTTTTATCTTTTTTTTCTTGATCATTTTTTATAACAAAAGTCTTTTTTGAATTCACATGAAAAAAATAACAAAAATATATATTCAGGTTTTATATATTTCATAAATTTTTTGTTGAATTTATACAATATTTTATAAATATAGAAAGTTCTTTTGATTGATATAAAACTGTATCATGAAAAATTAATAGCATTATATGTCCTAAATTTATGATTTATTTTATAAGATAAACCAATTCATAATCTTTTGTTAATAAATATAATAATACATAATTAAAAATCTTTAAAATATACCCCATTATAATATAATATGCGGTACAATTTTGGTTGTTCCATATACTCTGGTATAATAACCAACGATCAGTCATGTGATTTTTCATGGTCAACGAAAGTCGAAAAATGTTCATTAACGTCCGTGTAATGGAATAATTATGCAATAAAGTAATTATAAGAAAATTGCCATAATTATTTCGATGCGCATTTACACCCATGAAGCCTGAAATGTGGGCAATGTGGACAATAATCTAATCGATATATAGCGCAGTAATCATGTGACGGCGAGAATAAATGATCTAGGATTAGTGTCGGTGCTACGCCTTTATTTTTGACGGTATAATCAAAATTATCATAAAACAATTAGTTTATATTGCGAAACTGTATTAGTAATAAACTCCAATGCATACACATGTTAGAAATTCTATTTTTTCGTTGACATCAATCAATGTATTAAAATTTTTTGTGACGATGCAGAAATGATAATTGACATCTTTGTTATAGCTCATATAATAACTGACTGAATCAATGACTTCAAATTTGCGATTCTTTGCTACTTTAAGCTTTTGCACAGTACGTAATGGCTTGGCTAATTCTTCTCGGAAGCAAAACATGACTCCGAGGAGATCATTATCCAAATCGTTGATATAGGCATATTATTTTCTACACAAAAGAAGAATGAAATAAATATATGAAATCAATTAGAAAAGTGCACAACTCGATACTTACTCATCGTTGTTTTCTTTACTATCATAGTCCTTTGTGTGTGAAACAGATTCATCTTGAGTTTCACATTGAAGTTTGACGATCGGATCATTTCTATTCAGGGCCTGAAGAAAGGTAGAATATATTTTAAGCGAGTGTCTCAGAGAAAGTGTTATGCGACAATACACAAAAGCCTGGGATCGGAGTTCTTTCTATTGAAAAGGAAAATTGAGGAAGAATAAAATCAGAATCTGAAAGCAAAAAAGGATAAAATAACAAGGGACTCCAGGGTAGAAGTTGGTCCAACAGAGGACAGAGTCCCATGAAAGATGGGGCGAAAGACAGAGGACTCTATCACAAGGTGAAGACAGAGGATCACTGTGACTCTCATCTTTCCCGCTGATATTGCTCTCCGACAGAGGATCATTCCCTAAATTCCAAAGACAGAGTATGAACGCAGAGGGAGCATACCAACTTCTACTCAGCCCTGTGTAAGAAACGCAGAATACGTTACTTTATAACTATCAACGCTATTTTTCGCTAGCCTTTGAATCCGTTTGGAAGAATGCCTCGAGGTAATGATATCGAATCATGTTCTGTGTGTAATCTGTTTTTCGGTAAGACTATTGCATTTTAAACTACAAAAAATTCGAGAAGACGATTTTGTTTTCTAGAATCTTCACATGGATTCCATTTTCAAACTTTTTTTTTTCTTCAAATTACGACGATCATACTATGTATAATTAATAAATTCCGGAATTTTTCCGGTCGTGACGCAGCAGATTTCCGGAATATTACCGCAACGACCTATGGCAATTTCCATATTTTTGAGTTTACGAAATAACGCGCTATAACCATGCTTTATTAATTATTAGGCCTTCAAAGAATTAAGAATTACTACACCTTACATTACATAAGCGTGAATCATAATCCCACAATGATCTACGCTTTATATTAGAATTTGACTTTTATATATAATATAAAAGAAAATATAAAAGAAGCTATTGCTAAAACGAGAAATTCTAATTTAAAAAGTAATTTTACAATTACAAGAATTTTAATTAAAAAAGATCATTTTTTTATTTTAAAATTCTAAATTCTTAAAATTCAACTGGACTTGATGATAAAATAATTCTAAGAAGAGACATTAAATTAAACTGAAATTTGGATTGAAGAACTATATAATTTTTTAAAACAATAAAACAAATTGTGGATTTACTTTGTATTATAAGTAATATACAATGGATTCCTATATCAAATATATTAAAATTTTTTTTATTTAGATAAAGAAAAATTATATGAAATTTTCTGTAATAAATTAAGCCAAATTGAATTTTGCCAAATATATAGGTAGTTTTTTAAATTTTATTGATTTTATCTTCTTTCTTTTTATTTAATTATAAATGATTTTTATAATGTAATTTATTATTTTTCATTTACTTACTACTTAATATATGCATTATTTGGATCATATTTTAAAAGTATATCCATTGTAAGATAATTAAATCTTTTTTATTTAAAATACTTATTTATTTTTATATAAAGAGGAAAATACAAATATTATCTTTAAATGTACCACATTATCATTTACTAGTATGTAGTACTAAAGAGTCCTAAATATTTTGATTAACAAAATATTTGTTTAAATTGGATATGGCAATAGTTTATATTTCTCAAAATTAATTTGTAAATAGCACGTGACGAACATGATTTGTCATTATTCTTAGTGTAAGTTGGATGCTCGATTTTTCGATGTAAGCCACAAATTAGTGGTACATTCAATGTACTAAGTTTATTTTTTTTCTTGATCAAAAGAAAATCTTTTTAAGACCAAACTAGAACAATACGTTCTCATAAAAATAATAAAAATTTAGGTTTTCGTTAAAGTAACGTTAAAAAGTAGTGAGTTTTGTGTTCACAGTATTAGGAAAACCAGTGGTATATTTATTATTCCGAACATTAATAGCAAACAGATATCGGTTCTGACAAACCATTGGTTGGTAAGTATTTTCTTTTATAATTTAACTATTCCTTAATTTGCTTTTTGCATCGTCGTCAATAATAAAAAGTAACTTATGTATCAGTGCCTTTATGTTTACCATTTTTTTTTGTAAAAAGTATTTGAAGTTTCATGATGCAACAACATGACGAAGTTCAAGTTGAGGGAGGATTAGAACATGAGGAAGGAGAACTTCCTCACGAAGAACCATCAGATATTTCAAATGAAAATGACGGATCTGCCTCAAACAATAACATTGATACCAACATTGGTGAAGTAAGCGAAGTTGCTTCTGTAGGTATTCAACAACGACGAAACGATATACCACTTTGTCGATTTTTTGCACGTGGAATTTGTCGTTATGGAGAAAATTGTAGATATTCTCATGATGATCAATCACAACAAAATGGACAGGGACAAAGCCAAGAATATCAAAATGGAGTTGAGGAAATATTATCAAACGGAAACGGGAATAACAACGATGTACACAAATTTGGAGTGTTAACTCATCCTAGAAGTTCAACTCCTTGTAGATTTTTCGCAAAAGGTTTTTGTCGTTACGGAGATGATTGTAAATTCTCACATAATGGTAATAATAATAGATTTCAATCTAATGGTCTTGTTATTCCGAATGGTGGTATCGTTCATCCTCCTCCTCATTACCAGCAACAATCATATGGTGATTGGAGTAGCTATCCTCCGGATGGTGACAACAATGTTACAAAAACTTGGGACGAAGATTCTCAAGAACCTATGCAAACATCTTATTATTAACATATTTCAGCATTATTACTTTAGCATTTGATTTGATTCATTTAGCGGCACTTGGCTTATTTAGCAATCAATTTCTTCAGTAATTAAATACATATTTGTTTATTGAATTATTTTTCATATATTTTATATTTATAATATTTCTTTTCATTTGTGAGCACGATTTTTGTATATATACTTCTTTTATTTTCTTAAAATCCTTGTATATACATTTTTATGCCCACTCCCCCTTTAACAATTTCATTTATCATTTATTATTATTTTAGTTTATTATTTAGGAATTTGAAACTTAATATATGAAGAAAAAATTATATAGTTTAAAGAATTAAAGAATATAGGGAAAAAATTCATAAAAACAAAAAATTATAATATGTAGATACAAAATAAGAGGACATTACAATTTTTTTATTCTTTATATTAACTATTAATAGCTTTTTTTTGTTTTTTATTGATACCATTTATGAAAAAAAGAAATAATAAATGAAGATTATATCTGAAAGACTTCAAAATTATATGTAAGTATACGCGTAAAAATTTGAAATGACCAACTATTATTATTCACTCCAATTGAGGCATCAAGTAGAAAAATGTATGATAAACATAGAATCTAAGTCATTAAGCTGCAAGAAGATCAAAGACAAGAAAGAAGAAGATATCACAATTCGCGAACAACTCTCTGCAAGCTACCTAACTGTGCCACAAGTTGCTTGCCAAAACAAAACGTCTTTGTAATCACGTGCAACCAATCATTCTTTTTTATAAATGCGCAAAAATAAGAAACATTTCACAAAAAACTCACCTGAATTTAATAAATTCTGATAATTTAAATATTGTGAACTTAACATATCAATAATCGGAATTTCAGTTTCTTTTTATATAAATATAAACTTCAAAAAATTGACATCATATGCTTCTTGATTTTCAAAAATTTACAATGTATTGTCCATATATCAATGAAGATGTCAAATTCCCGTCAAAATTATTCTTTTGATTCAAGAATTCTTTTTCTTACCGATTTTTAAAATTTGAAATATCCGAAAATTTTGATTTCTTGGTGACGAAATCATTGTTGTTCGTTACGTGATTAAAATTGGATAGTTGTTATAGTGGAACCTTATTTGTGATGATAATGATGGGAATTCATATAATTGAAATCATTGATTAATTTTCAATTTTTTTAAAAAATTCATGGAAATCACTTTTTGTATGAAAAAAATATGCATATACAGTATATAGTTGTCTGTATCACTAAATCACTATTTTTAATCCGTTTATTGTAAATTGTTTTAATCAGCATTTATTCATACTGAGTCAAATGTAGTAGGAGAATTCTATGTTACATATGATCGGTTGTTATCAGAATTTAATAGGGTTAATAAATGTGTTTGCATTCTTACTATTCAATTGCTAATTGATTCAATGTGTCTATTTAGACTATTACATCACACATTAATTTAATGAGTATTTCTAATATTTTAAATGGTTCAACTAGCAAAGAAAACTGAGTAATGGATAATAGTAATTCTTCTTCAAGTAAGCAAAGGTTAGTACATAAAACAACTTACAATTCTGTAAAAGTAAGTACTCACATTTTCTACTTTTGTATTTATACAGAATGAAACAATTAATACAAATGAAATAGATTTAATTGATTAGAAATCTGGTGAAGAGATTGAGGCAACATAGAACTAAATAAATAGACAAGAGATCATACGAATGTATTTTTACTTTATGTATTACAATCTTTTAAGAGAAAATGAACATCCACAACAAATTTTCTTGCAGTTTAAAGAAAAGACATGCAATCTGAAATATCTGAAAAAGATTATTTGTCAACTATATCTTAGCAGAATTTTAGGGATCTCTAACAAAGGCAATTAAAAGTTTCTTAAATAAGGATTAAATTACATGGCTTGAAAATATTCTTTGGAAAAAAGTTGGAATTCAAACTTCCAAATTCACATAATATATCAATCTATTTACCAATGAATCAATTATAAATTTCAAAGTATTAGCTAATTATATCAACCCATACTTATACCTTTCAGAACCAAAATAAAATGTGTGATTACTTTTTTTTTGGTTGCTGCATATTAATATTTTATTAGTAAAAACAGAACTATCTAATATTCAAGATATATATGATAAGAAGTCTAAACTAATTTATTAAATGTCAAACTACCCGTTCACTTAAAAAAGCAACTAATATGTATGTACTGTCAGGTTGAAACTTGGAACTATGAGAGTACATCCTATTTGAAATGGTCCTTTCTTAGAGAAAATCCCCTCCTTTTAGTCTCAGTTCTATATGAGTGTCCAATAAGACTCACTATAACTGTAATACAAAATCCAAGTACTAAAAAAAAGAAAAACAAAGGAATAATAAACCAAAAGCTAGAATAAAAATAATAAAATTAAAAAAGGATGATTTGAGTACAAAATAACTAATATAGTATCCCATTTTTCCTGCCTATAGTTATCTAGAAAGGCCATATCATTCTGTCAATTTGCCAATCTACTTAGTAGATTCCTAATTTCTGCTAACAAAGTGAACTTGAAAGTACCATTCAGATCTTTTTTCATAGATTTAAATAATCTTTAGGTTTGTCCTTTACTTAAAGATCTTCTCTTCTATTTCTTGTTACCTGAATTCTTTGATGTAACTTCAAGGTTCACATCTTATTTCTGCTTATAATATGGGCTATTATTGGTGACTTCTTTCAAAATCTGTTCAAGGTAAGCATGAAATAATATGTGATTACAACTGTACAGAGGATTTTATATATTATTACTAAATATTAGTTTCAAAAGGTATATGTCTATTTTTATATATTAATAGGTATTAGTTTTTATGGATATTTATAATAGGTAATTTATATAATATAATTGTATAAAGGGTAACTATTGAAAGGATAAGGATAGACTATTAATTTGTCTATTTTACTTAGGATTATTTGATATAAAAAGTTACAATTAAAATTATTTTTTTTAATTAGCAAATGACTTGGTTTTTTTCTGTTACTTTAATCATTTTAAAATGTCTATCAATTTTAGTGTAAATTTAATAAAAAGTATATTCAAGGAAAAAGCAATATATTTGTCTAATATAAATTATCAGTAGAACTTCAGAAAACTAATATAAAGGTCATAATTGTAAATATCTTAGTTCATTTAGCTCTACTATTTAAAAAAAAGTTTATTGAAATTAGACTACTGGATGCTAAGATATTTACAAAAAATGATTTTTTAAGCTCTTAAAAAATGGTCAATTCACCAAAAGTGTGACTTATGATCTGTATAAAAGAATTCCAGGATTCTCTATCAGTAAGTATTATAATTAAGAATTAGGTAATGGAAAATCTGAATATTTTTTACTTAAATTATATTTTCTGTAAATGATCACATTATTATCAAGCATTTAGTTTATTTTTTGCCATTAATTTACAAATATCAAAATGTATTTTTTGGTAATTTAGAGTAGTTTACAAAAAAAATATATTTTACTTGAAAAGTTGATAGATAGATAGGATTAAAAGCAAATACTCATATTTAAATATTAATAATACTTACTTTTGTTATTATAGAATAATTTATATATAATTAAAGTAATAATAAAGTCATGCTAAAGATAAAATCACAATTAAAGATAACAATATCCATACAATTCAAATGAAGAATATATCATAAGCAAAGGTAAAAAAGGCAGAAAAAAAAAATAAAACTTTGCTTTTATTTTCCAAATCTTCATATTTTAATGGGTTAATAAGTTAAATATAACAAGATTATAGTAATTTATTAAGTTAAAAATATATTAAAATAAGAGTCTAATGGATGAACAAAAGTCAAAATGATTAAAATATATTGCACTCATAATAATACTTTCTTCCTGTTATATTACCTTCAGTTACTATCATTGATATAAAACTGAATCTTATTTTTTATTTTCACCATATAATATTTTAATGAGCGATCTGTATGCGTTTTTATAAAACAATTATACATTGAAAATAATTACAATAGCCATAAAATATAATAATGCCATTTGAAATTTTTTGATATTTCCTGTTATAAGATAAATTAATGTTTTGTACGAACTAAATTACGTATAGTACTCTTGATTTTTGATCAGGATTTTTCCTGGTAAAAGTGACTGGTATTTCTCCTAACATCAAAAAAGTTCGGACACATGACATACTGTAAAGCTAATTGAATGTTATTCATTTTTTTACATAATTACATCTTTCATTATGTAAATAGTTAAGAAAAATTACTGTTGGTAATATTTATTGGTATATTTATAGATAGGTTACATCATTTTCATTATTTCTTATGTTATAAATAAAGCACAGCCGCTTTCTTATCTAAGGAGATGTCTTTTTCTTTTAAACAAGAACGAAATTAGTTAAGATATCCAACGCAGTAATACATAATTATTATTTTAGTATGATTTAACATGATTGATGTATATCACTCCTGTCAACATATTAAATTTCCCGGGATGGGATTTTACCACCATCGGATGTGGAATTATAATTTTTATTCACTTCATAATATCCTTTAAAATATGACGCAAGTTATAACTGTCAGTCATCGAAGGATTTTAGAACATTTTTATCATTACTTTGAATTTATAATAATAAATAAAAAATGGTTTACACATAGTAATTAACAAAAAACTCTGCAGTCCAATACTTTTGTATACCAGTTCCTCTTTTATTTGGTAACTTGAATATAATGCAATGTGGAATTACATATAAAAAAATCTTTCATACTAATATGAGGAAATTCATTAATCAAATGTTTCTTTTTTGTTAAATTATAACATTAAGAGATCAAAGAAAAATTATTTTCATAATTATTTGATTTTCAAATTTGACATTTTATTTGCCAATGGACTATCCATGTAATCTTCTTTTATGTCGTCTTTAAATAGTCTTCTTCTAGTTGAAGATAATGATGACGATTTAATTGGTGTAACACGAGGACTCGAAGTACGAGATGTTGATTTAGACGGTGTAGATTCTGGAGTTTGTGAACCAGCTGAAGCTCCAGATGAATCTTCATCTCTAAGAAAGAGATTAAGCTTTTCATCGGTTACTTCAAGGTGACTTTTCTGTTCACTTACTTCTAATGCGCTTAAACGCAAGATAAATTCTAGAAGGCTCAGAGTTTTCATACTATTCTCAATAGTCTCATTAGATTCGTCTTGGCCCTCGGAAACCTCTAAAATCTCCTTTCTATTCGTAGTAATATCATGAGTCTTTTGGATTTCTGTTCCTTCAGTATTAGTAGTATTGTTCCTAGTAACCTTATTTGCTTCATTTTCTGATTCATCACTTATAGTTGAATCTTCATCTTTTTCAGGGCTTGGAGGTAGAGGTATTTTTCTTGGTGAAGGGGTTAAAAGATATTCTGGCTCGCTAGGAGTAGGAGTTAAAGGTAAAGCTATTCTTCGTGGTGAGGGTGTTTCTGGCTCACCAGGCGTTACGGGTGAAAGCGCTTTTTTCGGCGAGTGAGTCTCTTCTTCCACTTCTTCTTCTTCCCCTTCTTCATCACTACTATAGATCTCTTCATTTTCCTCTAACTCTTGATCATTTGTATTTGGAATGTCATCTGATTCTTGAAATAATTCTAATGCATAAAATTCTGCGTTCATTTGATACTTCGAATCTTTTTTACGTTTCTCCGGAGTAACCACTAATGGATTAGAATCTGTATCCTTTGCATTCATTATTCCTTCTTTAATTATCCGGGGTTTAGATAAACCTTTTATAATTTTAAGTACCAAAACTGGCGACCTTGATTCTTCAATGTTTAACAAACTTCCAGAAGATGTATAATATAAACGAGAAATATCACTCACTGGAATACGAAGAACTTTTCCTGGGATGGTTTCATTTGGTTTACCTAGCTTAGATGTGGTTTCTTTTTGCTTTGCTAAATCTTCCGTATCAAATTCTTCATGATACCTTCCATCGTTTAAATCTTCTATTAAAACCAACTCATATATAAACTCTTTACTTTTCTTTTTCTTCTTTCCCTCAATTTCGCGTACTCTATTTAAACTAGCGTTACATTTTGTAAATTCTTCTTTCCAAGTGAAATCTTTAATAGATTTCGGTCTCACTGAAGCTGTAAACATGTAATATAATTTCAGCTTATATATAGGTCCAACACGTATTTGTTCATCTTTACTATTAGCAAATTTCCTGTTAGCTTCGGATATTAAATTAGAAGATTGTAAGAATCTTGAAGGACTAACAGAATTCGGCAAACTCCAATTTAAATTAGCTCCGCTTGTTGTCATTATAAGATTGAGATATGGAACAAATCTTTCAATCTTTTGTATTAGTAGTTCAATCTCTTTTATTAAATTTTCGTTATATAAAGTAACTTCTTGTAAGGACAATCTTTCTGAACTTTGATTTAATTGAGGATCAAGTTTCTTTCCAACTGACACAATTTCTTTTTGCAATTGTTTTGCGTGCTCAACCGTCGATTGTAGCGTAGTATTGCCACGTGCTGAAATGATTTCTATTAGTTCGATTGCTGGTAATACCATACGAATACTAAGTCCTAAATTCTGAGTTCAAAAAAAATATCACTGAGATATCTATTAATATTACATAAATCGAACGAATTATTTAATACTAACCTCTTTTGCACGCCTTAGCTCTTCCTCATTAGCACTGATTAAAGAAACAACTTTGCTTTTCTCTTCCTTGGAAGTGGAGGAAGAAGTATCCTTTCGCATGTAAGTTGTAACTCTGCTCGCCATGTTATTAGTCACGTTGGTCGCGACTTGTCTCTTAATAGTTAATAATAAAAGGTTTAATTTAATAATAATTGTTCTATTCGATATATATTAAAGAAAACACGCACCAGAACATAATTCATAGAATGAGAGAACGCAGCTTTGCCAACCTAATTATATATTGTATCAGTATATCAACAAAAAAAGAAAAAATTTATATTCTATAAACTTTAAAAAGTAATTTCTTACAAAAGTCACAGTACTTAATGCAGCACCCGCAATGAGTTCGTCCATATTGTTAAAACGTTTAAAGAAGAGAGAATTGAATTCGTGATTTGGAATTCCAGGAGGTAAATTACCTCATTCAGCAGACGGTTGCTTCCGAACCCTTCAGAAATTCCGAACCGCGTTCATTCTAATTCCATAAATAATCCTGATAATTCTGGCTCCATGACTGGCTCCATGACGATCTTCCTGACGCGTGTAGCAGTTTATTTATTATCAACGGGATGATGTCGGTACTTTTATCCTATTATTCTTATTAATGTTAACTTCTAAAACTTTTATTTATTATTTAAAAACTTGTAGTAGAAATGTCGGGAACGTTTGAAGAAAGTCTACAAAAGCTTAAGCAGCTTTTTCCAGATGCTAAAGAGCAAAGTTTAATTGTCGCGCTTAAACTTAGTAATGTGCAAATAGAAAAAGCCTCGAATATTTATCTGGAACAAAAAGAAGGACGCATCAATAAAAATAAAAGTTTTTTACATTTGAAACAACCGAAGTTAGATTCTTTTATTAAGAATTCTGAAAAAATTGATAGTTGCTCTTCTAAAAAGAGAAAATTTGATGAATTAAATGAGGTGGCAGTTAATAAACAAAATAATTCATCTAATAAAAAACTGTTAAATTTACAAGAAGTTTTAAAATGGCCACTAAAATCTTTAACGGTTAAAAAAAGAATCCAAACACAAACACTATACTTGTATCGACAGGAAGACATTTCGGCGAGAACTCCATGTATGCTCATTCATAATGTGTTACCGAAAGAATTGGCAAACTCCCTATTACGAATAATGTTGAAGGAAAGTGAAACTTTTACACGTAACCAAGGGTTTTTATTTGGAAATTTAGTTACTTCACCTCATACAAGTCAATATTATGTATCAAATGAAACGAAAACAAGAAGTTCCAATAATGCTCGCTATTTCCCGCCGGAAATGGAGCAAGCGAAAACCATTATAATGAATATAGTCAATGAACAAAGAAAGGAAAGGAAAATGTAAGTATAGAGGATCTCAAATGACTTTTTTTTTTCTTTAACTAATGTTCATACTTTGTTATAAGTTATGAATATGAAGTGCAAGGAGATTGGAGTCCAAACATTGCAGCAGTGAATTGTTATGCGAATTCAAAAGGTAATCTTAAAACACGCTGAATTATTTACGTATGTTTATTTTCTATTGTTAACCTTAGTTGATCTATATAGAGGCTGTTAATTGGCATAGTGACAGAGTAATTATATTTCTTAAAACTATCTATCTCATAATTTATATATAATCTTAATCATTAATTTTATTTGTGCTAGTTAACTCATCTTGGTCCTCTGCCTATTATCGGGTCACTTTCTTTGGGAGTTACCCGCCAGTTTCGTCTTCGTCGATTTGGTAACGGAGAATCAAATTCAACGAATGCAACACAAAAAACATTACCATCTACAATTTATTCAATTCCACTTGAACATAATTCGCTAATAATCATGTGGCCCCCTTGCCAAGAACTCTGGAAACACGAAGTGTGTCCTCAGAATTCTATCGACAAACATCCAATAGCAGGTTTTAAACGTATAAATATCACGTTTCGTCAATTTCGGGATGAATATGGAAGTGAGATGACTCCCATCTGTCATCATGGTGAGCTGTGTATGCTTAAACCTGTGTTCAATGGGCGTAATGTGGGACGCTACTTTTATTCTTGTAATGCCGGTGGTCCGGAAGGAAAATGTGATTTTTTTGAGTGGTTGAATATCGACAAAAGAAACGAAGAGTTTGAGAAGTTGAGAATGTTGGAAACAAAGGATAAAAGATAATATACATTACACATATATCGTAGAAAAAATTTCAGAAACAGAATAGAAGAAAATAGAAATCTTTCAAAAAAAAAATTATTTATCATGTACATATATATACACTAATAAAATACTTGCTGAAATTAATGATACAAACTATTAGATACAGTATATACAGTATTTGCCATCTTCTTACATGTTTGCAGTTACGAGGGTGGATCTAATTCCAATGTCTAATAAAAATTATTTTACGCATAAAATAATATATGCTGAAAATTTATAATTTTTAACTACTACTGTTCCAATTAGTGTTCCAATGGAATACTTCCAATATTTCCAGCTTTACTACTTGATTTTGTAAAACATATTTCATTATACTTATCATTATTTGTCACAAAATTTACTCAATTTATTCACGCGACTACAAGTGCTGAGCTACTTGTACCGTAATATTAAGGTTCTAATAATAATTTACCCGATGTTTTTCTTTCTTCCAAATCTATATGAGCCTGTTTAACTTCGCTTAATTTATATACTTTCCAAATTTTAATTTTTAAATTTCCTTCTGTTACCATTTCCAATATCTCGGCAGTATATTTTTGAAATTCTTCCTTTGTTGTGAGATAATTAAATAAAGAAGGCCTCATTAACTTCAAATTTTTTTCGGCCAACCTTGAAATTGTGAAAGGTGGCACAGTACCACTAGCATTTCCAAACGAAATTACAGATCCAAGTCTTCGTGCACAAGCTAAAGATGTTTCCCAAGTACTAGCACCTACACCATCATAAACTACATGAACTCCAAGATTATTTGTGAGTCGCTGAACTTCTTCAGTCACGTTTTCATGAGAGTAATTAATTACATGATCTGCTCCAGCAGTTTTTACTATTTTTGCTTTTTCCGGAGTTGAAACGGTTCCAATTACATTTGCACCAAGTCGTTTAGAAAGTTGCGTAAGAAGAAGACCTACTCCTCCAGCGGCTGCATGGATAAGAACCCAATCCTTCTCTTGCACGGAATAAGATTGCGTAACTAAAGTCCATGCAGTCAAACCCTTTAAAAGTAAAGAGCATAGTCAACAACATTATGGATGGAATTTGAACCTCAATTTAGTAAAATTAAAAAGGACTCTATACCTGAAGAAGAGAAGCAGCGCCCGATTTAAAATCGACTCCCTCTGGTAATTTAGCAACGTATTTTGCGTTGGCAGTCGTATATTCCGCGTAACTTGGCGCACCGAAATAGACAACATGATCACCAGGACAAATATCTTTTACACCTTCGCCCACAGACTCTACAATTCCAGCGCCTTCTCTGCCGATGACTGTAGGAAGGGCTAGTTTATAAAGGCCTGATCTGGATTTCGTTAAATTTTGATAAAACGAAATTTACCTTTTTTAACTAATTTTTTTTCTTTTTTTTCTTAATTAAAATAAAATAATTACCTATGATAAGTATCAATATAATTGACCCCAATTGCAAGATTCTTTACGAGGACGTCTTCAGTTCCTGTTATGCCGGGACGCGGAATTTCTGAGTATTCTAAAACCTCGGGACCACCTGTTCTTGTAATATGAGCAGCTTTCATTAAATCAGTAGCTGACATGGTTGAGAGCGGGACCGTAAAAGAAATAGGTAAGGAAGATAAGCGTGAACTATGTGAAAGTAAATTATGACTTAATAAACGACAAAAAGTAGCGGAAGCGAGGCGAACAGGAATAGTCATTTATGACTAATCCGATGGATTCAAAATCTAGAGGTTATAGAGGTTAGCTTTATTTGGTAGTACACGTGTTGTGTGTAACTACTATAAAAATGGTTAGCTAATCTCAAACGCGAATAAAACGCGTCTTAGTTCACAAGTCACAACTCAATATGTTAACACGTTCCTCAAAGAAAAAAAGTGCGGACTCTAGTTCTAAAAACTTCTCCCCTTCTGCACCTATCATTACATTTCCAGAACTTGATCGTGAAACACAGCCAAGAAAACGCGCTCGTATTAAAAATGATCCTATAGCTTCAGAATCTACGTTAATTAACTTATCGCCAAACAATTTAAATAATTCCAGCAATACTAACAATTCTAATAATTCTAACGGAAATACTGTTTCCACAATTTCAGAGAAAAAGAAGGCTCCAAGATTAAGAATCGTAACAAGCGTTGGTCCACAAGAGCTGATATTTCGTAATTTTCGTCTTCGAAGAATTGTTAAAGAAAATCACGGTCATGACATCAATCAATTAGCATTCTTTTTCAATTTGAACCATTATTCTGCTCCGGTTGGTGCTCAGTACAAGAAAAAATTTAATAAACTTGGACATGTTGAAAGAAATGTTAAAGACGCTAGTAACATTTTGGCCAGTGTTGGCGATATACAGGTAAAAATTTCAAATATTTGAATTTACATACAATATAAAATTTTTTAACATTATGTTCCTTAGGCGAATATTTATGATAATGAGCATTGCGGTGATCATTTGGATATTATGTCAAATTTCGTTGTGGGAGACAGTATTAACTTGGAGTCAAGTGTAAGTAATTTGGTAATTTTATCAAAGTACCTTAAAATAAACCGTGGGCAAATCAGTTAACTTCTAAACATATATCTTATCTTAATGTAGGAATTAATGACATGTTGTTGGTTGCATCGAGATGGTGATGCATTACTTGCTTTGGGTGGAAAATCACGTGTCATATATATTGTCTCGATCGCACAATCCAGTACTTTGAGAACATTATGGGGACATACTGGTAAATTATCGTCTTTTTTATGTCCATAATATAAGTAAATTAATAAATTATTTATAGATAGCGTTACGGATATTCAAAAGCATCCTAAAGATGATCTGCATATATTATCCGCTTCAAAGGACTCGACTGTACGACTGTGGCATGTCGATAGTGGACAATGTTTATACATATTTCAAACTAAAGCATCAGTGACAGTGAGTCCACAATTATATCAGAAATTTACTTCATCATTTTTATTGTTCAACGAAATCTGCTGTGTTTTATAGTGCTGGCATCCATCTGGTGAATCATTCTTGATCGGAAGTTATAATGGTGAGATTAGAATTTGGCAAACTCCAGATTTGATCACGCCACCAACAGAACCATTAAATATATCCGAAAATGACGTTGAAACACGAAGTAGAAAATGTAATTCAAGCCAAATAGGTTAAATACAGTTTTTTCATCTTACTTTCCTGTTTGGACAAATAGCTTTGTAAAGATATTAAAAGTATTTTTCGATATAGATTGCATACGATTTGCTAATCGAAATGTAATATCCAAATCTTTAAGTGGAAAGATTGAATATTGGAATTATGATAATTTGGAAGTAATAAAAACTTTTTCCATTAAAAATAATTCTCCCAGTAGGTCAAGATTTGATGTGAGGTAAACAAAGACAACAACTTATTTTTAAATATATTTTTTTTTAATTATTCTAAATAAAAATTTTTTTAAAGTCTTGATGAAAAGTTTTTCTGTGTGGGTACAAGTAATGGAAGTGTTAACATCTATAACATCTTAAATGGGAGACTAATATCGGAACTTAGTCATCGTAGATCAACAAAGGCTGTTAGATGTTGTGTATTCTCCAGAGATTGCAAGTATGTGTAAAAAAACATTTATATATGTTAATATGAAATTAAAATTTGATATTCTTATTTCCTTACATATAGACAAGTAATTGCTGCAGGGGAAGATGGTTATATATGGAGATATGATTATATTAGTGATGAAACATTAGCAGAATGGGCAAAGTGGAAATCGCAAAATTCAAATAATTCATCATAATTCAACTAAATAATTTCGTTTATTGAAATTAATATAGAAAAATAAAGATAAAATAATGAAAAATTAATTAATTAAATACTTAAATATGCACTGCATAACCATAATTTTTTTTTTGCAATTTATAATTTCTCCTTTATTTATTGAGAATATCTATCTTTTATATCTTTCCATTGTTTCTGTAAAATGAAATTGTTTAAAATTTAAATTTAATAATAAATAATAATAATATAATTATAAAAGTAAAATTTTAATTAAATTACATACGCCCTTATTAATTCTGTCCCACCATCTATCTGTAGCGGAATCAAAGGCCATTTCAAAAGCAAATGCTGATGCAAAGATTCCAATCAAAAAAACGGAGTTTCTTCGAAAAAGTGTTCGGTATACACCTCGAGAATATCTAAATTTAAAATTGATAGAATTTCACATAAATAGCTCAAAAAGTATACTAAAAAGTATGCCAAACGCTTACTTTTCTAAAGCGCTATTTCTAACGTCAGTCATTATGAAGTATAAGGAATCTGTGAAGATAGAATAAAAAAAAATTTATGATGAACCTGAATTTTAGTTTTTCACGTGATCGCACTTACAGATTTTTATACAATACTAAAGCATTACTTAACAATCTTAACATTCGCGTATTTATTTTTCTTTTTTTTAGTTCTACTTTGTTGCTCCCTCATTAAGTAGTAAAAAGGGCTTAACTTTTTATCATGACAGAGGCTAATAGCGGAGGAAAACAAAAATTGGTTGTAGATCGTGAAAAGGTAAAGTCTCAAAACTCCATTAGATTGTTTTATACTTATTTTAAGTTATCTACATGTTTTTTTTTTGATTTTATAGACAGTTCCATTTTTATTACGAATGTTTTATCGATTGAATCATCATCACAGGTATATTTTTTTTAAAAAAAAATAAAAAAAGAGAAGAAAAAATTTAATTTAATTGTATAATTGACTAGATTTTTTTTTTCTGTAAAGAGTTGACGATTTTACACCCGATCATTTACCTACCGAAGACGAAGTGCAAATATATACATGGTATAACTTAAGGCTTTGAGCTTTTTTCTTTAATAAATGTTACTTTTCAGTATATATTTATAAAATACTTTATTATAAATCATATAGGAAGGATGCCACATTGAAAGAAATTTCTAATTTAATTAAAGAAGTGGTTCCAGATGCTAATAGGCCAAACGCAAAATTGTCATTTAAATTAGTATACATTGATAACTTACGTGGTAAATATGCATTTAAAGAATTAGGTACAATTCATAATGTAACAACATCAGAACATGATGAAATAAACCTTGATGATGCTAGATTTGTTATTGGAGATTTTTTGGACGTGGCAATATTTTTTGGACCACCTCCCAGACCTATTGAAAGAAGAAGTAGTGTTTTAAGAGATAGAAACCGAGAAAGAGATAGAGGTGGAAGAAATTATCGTGGTATTGGCAATGACAGAGATCGTGATCGTGATAGGGAAAGAGATAGGGAAAGAGATCGGGTAGATCGGGACAGGGACAGGGATAGAAATGGAATGAGAATTGAGAGGGATAGAAGAGATGAACGAAGAGATAATAGAAGTTTTAGAGATAGAAGACGATGATCTATATATTGGAATTTTTGCGTCAATTAGTTCACTTGTAAATTTTTTAATTTTTTTTCTTTGTGAAATAGACTTTAAAAATTCTTTACATTTATTTTTTTTTTAATCCTTTTAACATAACTATCCTATTGCATTTTACTTTTGAGCTCTACTCCTTTTTTCTTAATATAAGCAGAGTCTTTCACTTAAAAATAAATTAGGTAATAATTATGAGATTTGGCAAATAGTTGATAGATATATATAATCTATAATATCTTTCAAACGCATTGTGTATGAAAAAAATTCAAAATTGCAATTCAAAATTCACAAAAAAATGATTTTTTTTATTAAGCTTTGTATATATATACATAACATGCTTTTAGTGTTTTATTTTCATATCTCCTTTTGTTTGACCTCTACGGATGGCAGTTATATCCCATTTATACTATATATATAAAAAAAAAATTAATTTCATAATTATTAACTCCCTTTTAAATAAAAATGAATAACTTACATCTTCAACATAACAAAAAGCATATATGCCAAGTGGGATCGCAACGGAACAAATAAATCCTGTAACAATAGTTGCCTTTGTAAAACGAAAAGTTTGATGTAAATTATTACGCATCATACCCCATCTTTCAATTGCAGCATTTTTAATTAATGCTGAAAATTCGGAAATATTTTCAATTATATATTTGTTATTTTATTTATTCAATTTAGAAGAAAAATAGAACCAGTGAATAAAAATCTAAAAATGAGAAAAGAAATAAAAAAAAAAATGAAATTGGTATTTTACAGTTTTGATCTCCTGCCATGTTCTGTATTATATTGGATAAAACAAGAGGTATGAAATGCAATTAGTTTCTTTGGTTTTTTTTTTATGAACCTGTTAACTGTGGCTAATGAGTGGCTTATTGTGGCTGATGGTCGAAGATTCAATTTCTGTAACAAGTTTTGTTTCAAAAAATTTATATCTCGTGTAGATGTAACAAGTTTAGTATAAAAAAATTCAGACCCTTGTTTTACTCGTTTCATATAATTAAAATTAGATTAATTTAGATTAAGAAAATTCTTTTTTTTTTTTACAAAATTTACGTACATATCGTTTGGAAATTGTTCATTAAAAATTATATAAAATTTTTAAATGTATTTTTCAATTTTTTTGTAAAAGTAACAGTAGGTTTCTCCTCTGTCGTAGAAGGTATAGATATTCTATCTTCATCATTATTTTCATCGTCATTACTACCCTTTTGAGTCATCCATAATTCTAATAATTGAGCTCCGATCCCAAATATACCTCCAACAATTCCAATAGTACTCAAAATAATGACACCATTTGTATCAACAATATATAAATAATCTTCAGGTTGATTAAAGCCCCAAAAGGTTTTAAATGACGCTAAAATTCCCGCACGTACAAATACATCTGTTCCCAACATTAGTGTATAACATCCTGACATTACTGTTGATATAATTGCGACATATTGATAATATTTCTTTATACTCGCTAATGATGCAATAAATATTGTCCATATTCCTATCCATATATACCTAATGAATTGCTTTGAAATTAATCCATCAGTTCGGGTTGATAAACAGATCATTGCGAACGAGAAACCGCCAAATGCTCCCACCAATACTCTGCCCGCTGGCCACAGACATATAAAAAATATTCCTGCTGCTGCACCAGCAACAGCACATATAACGAAATAAACAAATCTTGTTGTTGATGATGGATTCGTTACATTCTGATATTTTAAAATAAATAATAGTAATATAATACCTATACCAAAAAAAAAGAAAAGCTTTATTAGAAGTTTTCTTTAACAAAAAGTTTTACTTTAAAAAAAAATAAGAATTCAATTAGATTAAATCCAAATAAATTACGTTATTATAAAGATACTTCTGAAAATACATACTTGTTCCATAAAATGCGGCCAGAAATATTGATAGCCATTTATTCTTATTTCCTCGAAATAAGCTTAATACACCCGATGCTATTAACGTTAATCCCGTTAAATAACTAGCAGCGTCTAATGGATAATCATTTCCTCTTACTATTGATTGAAATATGTGTCAATATCAATATTCTTATCTTAATAATTCAAAAAAATAAAAAAATAAAATAAAATTAATTAATAAATCACTGTTTTAACTTACTTTTATCAGCATATGGGTCTACATAAGTAGTATTTATTGGTGGTGGTGGTGGTAGAGGCAAATCCTCTCCTTCTCTTTCTATTCCCATATATACTCCTTCTCTCTCAATGCCAGTACTACCACCTTGTGTTGTTTGTGGTCCATTGTTATTCGCTTGCGCTGTTACTGTCGCTATTGTAAATATACTAAACACTAATAATATTATTATAGTATTAAGTAAATGATTCTTTTTTTGAAATATTATACTTTTCATATTATTATTTTTCATTTTTAAAGTACTACTTTTAAAGGAATAAAATCATTAAAAGATTAAAATACTTTTTTTTTTTTTAATAAAAAAAAAGATTTCAGTAAAGAATTTCATTGAACATGGAAAGGAGTTGAAGTTCTAAATTTATTTGCATACTATCGTTTAAAAAAAAAAATCCAATGTTGGATTAATGATACAAACCAAATGCCGTCATACGTGATACGCGTTAATCATGAAAAAAGCGCGCGTCTTAATGAATTTTGTGTAATTTGTAACTTTAGTAACTTACGGACACGAAAAAAATAATTTAAGTAATTTTCAAATCCACTTAACTTTTTTTATCGATTTTTTTTTCGAACAATAATTAGCATGAAATTAGATTTAGAAATGGTGTACTGTACACAGGCACAATTACTCTATCTGTCAAGTTTAATTAGTTTATTAGTTTAGGTAATTGCTAATTTTATAATCTGATACTAAATAAAAATCAATTATAAATTAGGCAACACTTTCCTTTTTTTATTTGTGTTGCACTGAATTATTTAGTTTGTAATGTACATTTTAATTATATACTGTATACCGGTTGTACAACTGTTTCGAAATTTTTTATACGACTACTTTTAAACATAATAGTTTACTTACTACTTTAGGATATGTACGTTAATCTTGCCAAAAATTTAATTTTCCGATTGAGAGAATTTTATTGGCTGCTACATAAAAAGATATATTGCAATAAAAGTAACGTTTCCCTAGATTACTCTCATAGTTTGATATAGTCTTGGGCTCAAAAGTCCATAACAACTAACTTAGAACCAAATAAATTCTCAAAGTTATTACTGAAATCTTTTTAATATTTCAGCATCCAATGGAAAAGTACAAAAAACTTTGCAGAATGGTGATTAATGAAGAAAAAACCCTTAGTATCAGAATGAAAAAAAAACATGATAATTTGTGAATCACGATTTGAAATTTTAGTGTTTAAAGAAATGTGACGTTGAACTCCTAACTCAACGTGTGTCAAAAGTTACAAAAAAAATTAAAATAAAATGGTTTCCTTATTTACATTGTTGTTTCCTTTGTTATCAAAAATATTTATTTATTTATTTATTTAAAACGCCAACTTTATCGACTGATTATGAAACTTTAATTATATAAGATTTTTGATAGTCCTGGATCATATCAAGATCTCTCCTGATTCTTCCATATGAATAAAGCGAATCTTGCGGTTACATGAGAACACTTTTGCAAGTCCCATCTTTAAATAAAATATTTAAATGGGGGAGTCCAATATAAATTGAGCAAAAAAAAGAAATCAAATTCCACGTTTTATTATCTTAATTATTATAGAATTTCATTTTTTACATTTTAGTCGTATGAAGAAGGTTCTTTCTATCTCTAAGGATAGAAATATCAGACTAAGATTTCTGCAGGTCCGTCAAATTACTGGATTATTAAGATAAGGAGATCACGTAATTGAGAAAATCTTCTTGGTTTATAAACTTTATTGGTAGATTTATTGCCCTTCCGTATGGCATTATCCTCCCAGTTTCATGAATAAAAACTGCATGTTATTGCATACAATTCACATGTGTTTGTTCGTTGTACCATCTGCATATTTGTGATCACGTATTAGTTTCAAACGAATTCAGAAACAATAGAATTGAAAGAATTAGAAACTATCCAAAAAATTAAAATTATCTTTTTTTTTAGTAGGTTTGAATAATAATATTTTATAAAAATGTTTGACATTATAATGATTTATTCAAATTTATTTATTACATTATCGAGATAGGTTAGCTAATACCAATTATTGATTTTTGTAGTAGCAACCCTATAAAAAATTTTATCCGTTATTTTTGCGTAAAAATGAGCCATTCACGGAAAATGTAAATTATTCGATAAGTTCCGTGATATAAGGTTATTGATTCCGGAATACGAAAAAAAAAATGAAATATAAAAACACGGACCTACTTTTTTTATAGGGCAAAACATTTTGTTTAAATGAACACAATATTGAATTTAATATTCTTTAATATCGAAAAAAATTAAAAAAATCTTAACTGCCGTAAAATCATGCACCCAATTAGGCATTTGCACAACCAATAATTACTTTATTTCTGTTTCTGGGACATTTGAATGAAGGTATATTTTAATAGGAATTCAACTTGATGTTCAAGGAGAAAGAAATTCTCGATTTTCCGATACCTATACTATACTGTTTTACCATATGATAATTGTGATGCATTTATAAATAAAACTATAAAATTTTGGTATAGAATTTGGTAAAATAAATAATTAAAGTTTTAAGGAATTAATTATAAAAATTTTAAATAAGTTGATGAATCATATCATTTGAATAGTTTAAGAGTAAAAGTTAATATAAAAAGAAGAATCATTTAAAATCCCTAATATTTATGAATCTAACTAATCACAATCAAAATTCTGAAACTGATGAATTACTGTTCCCAACACTTATTATCCTAATATCCCAATATTCATTATTCTGAAACATTGTTTTTTTTAATTTTACAAAAAATATGATTTGCCTTTATTGCCAAGTATGCCTGAACATTTCATTGCACAGTGAGAGTGGGAAACTGTCATGTATTTGTTATTTGTACAATTTCAAATTAAATAAAGTTTTGACCAGACATGCTATAATAAAAAAAAAAAAAGAATTTGCTTTTATTGCATAATTAATATTTTTTATAAAAAGTATCTAAATATCATTCAGAATATTCAGAATAATATAAATTTTTTGCTATTTCTATTATGCAATTTTTAAATAATATTTAATTGACTAAATATTTTTAATAGTAGATCCAATTTTTTAATTAAAGATTAATTATCAATTTTATTTAATTAAAAAATTTACATTTTTGTAAGAAATTAAAAAATAAGAATAATTAAATTAATAAAAAAAATAAAAATTATTAAAATCAAATTTCAAAAATAAAAGATATGAAATTAAAAATAAAATGAAAAAAATTTTTAAAACTTAAAAAAAACATTACAGAATTTTTAAAAAAAAATAAATGAAATTTAACAAAGTTTAGTAAATAAAAAAAAATAAAAAAAAAAATTACTAAAACTAAAAAAAAAAACTATAAAAAAAAAGCAAAAAATAAAAGAAAAGATAAAATCAGGTAAAAAAAATTTTTTGAAAAAAAAATAAAAATTATTTAAAAAATAAAAAAATATAAATAATAATTAAATACCAACTTTTTTTTTTATAAAAAATAACTATAACTTAAAAAGAAAAAAAATCAAAAAGTAATAAAAAATAAAAAAAAAATATTGATTTAATTTTTATAAAAAAACTATTAAATCTAGTAAAAAAAAAAAATGCTGAAATTTAAAATAAATATTACTTTTTTTTAAGAAAATTAGTAAAACTTAAAAAAAAAATAAAAAAACTATTAAACTATTATATAATATTTAATAATAAAAAAAATTAAATAACTATAAATTGTTTTTAAAAATAAAAAGTATATATAATTAGATTTTATATCCTTTAAGATTAAAATAGTTTTTAAAAATAAAAAAACCAATGGGGAAACTTCATATTAATGCAGAATTTAAAGCCTAACTATTTAATACATAACTGTTATAACTTTTAGGAACTTAGTAGGAGAAAAAGCTTTGCAAAAGTAAAATTATCTTTAATAAGAAGTAAGAACTATTACAAGTTAAACAACTCCACCAAAACTGGGAGTTAAAGGTTTATTTATGTTTCAAAAAAATTCTTTTGAAATCTAAAATAAAAACCAAAAGTACTTTAAACTACTTGAGTGAGAAAAACTAAGCTTTTTCTTCAGCAACTTTCACTGGAAAAATGGCCAAATAATCAGCAGATAAGAAATATAATCAATTCTTCTTTATAGATTTTGAACATATGATTAAATAGTTTATATTTAGACCATTCTAACTTAATTAGTATTTATTTAACATCCCCCACCCCTCTCTATTTTTTAAAAAATTTAAATCTAATAAACACATATTAATAAATAACCCCTCTAATTTTGAAAAAATTTGAAAGCTAATAAACATATAATAATAAATATTCCCTTTAAATTTTGCCTGAAATTTTCAAATTTTTTTATGTTTATTTAGTTTATTTAATTTAAACTCTCCTTCCCCTTAATTTTTTCAAAAGGACTGGATGTTAAACAAATAATTAAATTGGAACAGCCTTAATTATATAAATTTTTTTTTCATTCAATTTTATTATACCAATGAAAAAATTATTGATACTTTAAATTTCATCAAAATTTCATTAAATATTTAATGCAATTTTAGATAATAGTAAACTTTAAAAGTTCATCAATTCTGTTGAAATTTTATTGAATATTGTTAAGTAAATATAAAAAAGCAAATATTAAAAAAAAAATTTATTGAATTGCAACAATTATAGTTATAAAAAAGAAAATGATTATTAATTTAATAGTTTAACTAAGCAGAAAAAACTACATATACTACCTAAAAAGATATTCCTATTAATTTTAAATTTTAATGCCTGAAACTTAATATATGATTACATAAATTCCAGTAAGCATATTTATTGAATTTTTCATTACTAGCTTACATGTTACTATATGGTTATGAAAAATTTGTAAAAAAAAGAAAATTGTACTAAAATTGCTATTTCTTTAATATAAATTTATTATATCTTTTTATTTTTTCTAGAAAATTAGAAATCAAAAAAATACTAATGTCAATTGTTTTTTTCATTTTAATTTAACTATTTTCAAAAAAAAAAAAATTATTTTTATAATTATTTAATTAATGGAGTTATATGAAAGCTAGTGATATAAAATATTACACTCGTGTTTCTTAGTGATCATTTTACCACATAAAATTAACATTATTATGTATGTTTTTAAGCAATTATAAAGTAAAATTAGGTGTCAACTACTTTTGTCCAAGTAGTGTATAAATATTACCATAAATTTATATAAAACAACCCCAGCTTTTAAATAGGCTATTTTCATTAAAATTAAAATTGGTAATGCAATGAAAAAAAAATCCCGTTCAATTTTATTTTGCCCCACGCTGTAATTAAACAGAATTTTTATATTGGAATGAGTTTGAGAATTCGTTATTGTTAATTATTTTTTTTTTAATATTATGAAAAAATAAAATTTATCTTTATTTAAATTTTAAAATATATCCTAAAATAACGCTGGTGGTTATCAATTGAGGGTCAACGGTCGGTGTTCGCCCAGATCGATTATAATAAACAACACGTCTACGTGTTTTTGCATTACCAATCCAATCAATCAAAAAACTGTACTTAATTGTAACTAAGATATACATTTTTCGATCAATCCAGGAATTGAACATTACGTGCCAGCATAAGTTTAATTTTCATTCAATACGTCATTTTATTTTTTTTACTTTACAAAAAAAGATATAACAAGATACAAATAAAACATAAATAAGCTGTGATATTGAAAAAATTAAGAAAAATAATAATAAAAATACATAATATATATGAAAATTTTAGTTGCCACAACCGCATTGGCATTCAAGACACCGATAATATCTATAGCCCATGCAACCACACACGGTCGCGCAACAAGAGTCGGACATTCCACTACAATAATCGCATTTACGAGCTTCAAATGGATTAGAGCTGTCTTGAGAAAAATAAATAAATTCATGTCGATTAGAGCGATCTGAAGGAAATTGAATTTGGACGGTCGATTCTTTCACTTCTTTGAGAGTAGCAGGGGGACATCCTTCAGGGTAATTCGTGGCAGGAGCAGACTGAGCAAACCAAGCCAATGATAAAGTAAGAAATAAGGTAATAAAAATAAACAGCCTTGACATTATGATAAAGTGAGATAGTGTGGTTTGGCTCGAAATGAGATTTTAAGATTTTTGTTATCTTGGATTATATTTCGTTGAATTTTAAAAATTCGTGTAGGAAAACCAAATTATTTATAAAAACGCCAATCTCCCTACTCCTGATTTTTAATTGCCCATTAACGATAAGGTTTTAGATCGCATGTTGATGATATTGTTGTTTGATTTATGGTTTCCCTTCTTTAGTAAAGTGAAGCAAACCTTTAAATTTCTCTTTTAACGGTAATGATCACTTTTTGGGGGATTTGTTAACTAGATAATCTAAATTATTGGTTTTTTACTCCATAAAAATAAGATTATGATATCATATCTGTTGCGTTTATCCCGATTTTAATCGGGAACCGACTTTTAACTTACAAAACAAACGTTGATCTATAGATTATCGTCGGACGATAACGAAATCCGTTAAGTATGTGGGAAAATAATAATAATAATAAATAATTTGTGATCGCTTTGAACCTATAAACAAAACTCCGACGGATAGATAACGATTAATCATATTGTTAGCGCAAACGCCCAAGAGACGAAAATTTTTACTAAAATAGATGAAATGATTGAAGGAATTTCGAAATACGAACAACTCCAATGACTCAGTCCCAAATTCCTGATTTGGAATAAATGGCATTGCGCAGTAAATTACACGGTCTCGCAGTTAGCGTGGCGATGCTACGGGGAAAGTATACTGTAAGTGCCGCCGGAATTGCCGAATTGAAATTACGGCATCACGAAATATGGATTTTACCATTTAAATTCCAACAAATCATCAAGAACAGATTATAGATTTACGGATTACAAATTATCTACGGCATAATCAAAAAAATATTTACTTTCTTTGTGTAATTTTTGTATATTTGGCATTAAATAATTACGCCATTACGGCGACTTAATATATTACGATATAAGCTTATAAGCTTCATATGCCGGCAAGTATAAGGGAAACGGTTTATCTATCATATCACTTGTTTATTCATATTATTTAGATAAACTGAAATTTTCTTTCTTTTCCTCTGTAATATCTTGACCGGAAATTTGCTCACTAATTTTTACCATTGACTAGAAACTTTATTCATTTTCCTAAAAAAAAAAAATACCATAACATATATCCTTTCCCGAAATGATAACAACAACAAATAATTTCTCGAGTGGAAATGACAAACCGCGGAAATTACGCCATATGACTCAATTTGATTGGCCTGAAATTTTTGTGCGACGCAATTTATTTTCCGAGCTTAAAAGTTCGTAACATTTTACGCGTCAAACATCTTAAAAGACCTAAAATGTCAAAAACATAATTTGCCACTAAAACCTCTGACACCAAAACCTGTAGCACCGAAACCCACATCTACCTTTTTTAACAACATGAAATGGAGATTGACCCAAATCTATTAATTAAATATAGAACTGTAAGACCAAATATTCAAATGAATGCTTGTTATAATGCTAACATCTATCAGAAAGAAAGTATTTGCGTTGATGACAATTTGATGGATTTGACGGTTAGTAAAAATATTATACGTTTGATATTCGGTTTTAATTATAATTTGGGTTACAAGAGTAAATGCAAAAGAGCAAATCAATGGAAGAAAAAGAAAAATTACTGAAATAATCGAAACTCAAATTTTTTGAAAGATGGAGTGATGAGTAAACTGACAAATTGTTATCATACTTGGAAAAAATTATGAAAAACTTTAACGAGGAAGAATGGCTGCTATATATAATTCAATATCTACTGAAGTTATTACTAGCGCAAGCATTAAAGGACGGATTAAACGTTTGTTGGAAAAGTATGAGAAAATAAAAAAGTAGAATGATCAAACCAAAAGAATCGATTGGAAATGGTTTGATAAAATGGATAGAATTTTTGGATGTCGTGAAAATATTAGCCCTTCTTTTATTTCAAATGATTCTACAGGGTATATTAGTGATGAAGAAAAAGAAAAATAATTCTGTAGAATCTTTAGTTGCTGTTATAAATAATATAAACTAATCAGAACTTAAACTGTCTGAGCAAAGACTTGAATTCGAACGTGAAAAAATGAAGAATGAATATAAATTACAAACAGAAAAATTGGAAGTTGAGAAGAAAAAATGGAAGTATGAGAGAGAAAAATTACGTTTATCATATGAACTATCAATGAAAAAATAGAATTACAGTTACAATTAGAAATACAACACAACTAATTAGAATAGATTATTAGAGATTATTTTAATTATTATGGATTCATTAATGATAAAGTACATTTGAAATAATAAATTGAAATTTTAAAGTTTTGAAATATTTAAATTGAAACTTTTCTTTTTGGTATTGTGAGTATTGTTATCTTTATCTTCCTTGCCGTACTAAGTGTTATATGATTTCCTTCATGCTAATTTTGAAAATTGCGAGCGATTAACAAATGGCCGGAAATCATTTTTAAAACTTATTTCCCTAATTTTAGTTAAATAGTTTAAAATAGTAAATTACATATTATATTTAACGAGTGACATGCTTCAGGGACCCATTTATTTTAGGAAGGGAACACTATACACTACCCTACAATAAATTGCCGGATTTCTTTAAAAATGCACAGTGATTTTCACAGATTTTTTATTTAAATAAGGAATATTTTTAAGATATAAAAAAAATTATCTGATTATAAGTTATGGCAATTTTTTGAGATTATTTGTATATTTATTTGCATATAGATAACTATTGAATTTCAAATATAGAATATTCTTTAATTACATTTTTATAATTACAATTGATTAGCTTTCAAATAAAAAAAATTTTGTTACAAAATAATAAGAATTGACAGTCTTGTATATCTTAAAAAATGCCAATTTTATTGCAAATTACTAATAAATTTGAAAAATATATAGTAATAAAACATGGTAAAATTGACATTTTTTCAGATATATAAAAGTCTGTCAATTTTCATCAGGTTGCAATGAATTTTTTTTTTTATTTAAAAGCTAATCAATTGCAATTTGTACTTAAATTCTAGTTTAAATATATTTTAAATATATCTTAAGTATTTAAGCAAATACAAGTATATTAAAAGTATATTTTAAGAGTATTTTTATATTATAAATATATTGCAAATTGCAAATTAAATTAATACTTATTTTAAGCATATTTAAGTAAAAAACTTTACATAAGAAAAGTAATTATCAATTAATTATCAGTTTTTTTTATATTTAAATGCTTTTTTTTGGCTTTTTAAATTTAAATTATAGTTTTATACTTTTTTATGAAAATTTCTAATTTTTTAAAGTCTTATTATATTTATTTTATTTAGTTTATTTAATAAAAATCCTGTTTAATCTAAATTTTAATAAGTTAAAATAATTTTAAAAAAATTTATTATTAGGTAATAGAAATTATAATAAATTAATATTAAAAGTAAAGTAAATTTAAATTCAGCTCTTATATATATATATATTTTGCTGCAGCACAATTAGAACTTTATTGTTAAAAATATACTTAAAATAAGTATCAACTTTAATTCATGATATACTTATTATATATTTATAATATACCTAAAATATACTATACCTAAATACTCTTAAATATACTTTTAATGTACTTGTTTTTGCCAAATACTTAAATTATACTTAAAATATACTTAAACTAGAATTTAAGTACAATATAAATATATTTTGTACATGTTTAAAATATCTTAAAATTTACTTAAAATTCAATTTAAGTATATTTTAAATATAGAAAAAAATGTATTTATATATTTAAATTTTAATTTAAACATATTTTAAGATATTTTAAATATATAAAAATACACTTATATTGTACATAAATTTTAGTTTAAGTATATTTTTAAGTATAATTTAAATACTTAAGCAAAAAACAAGTATATTAAAATTATTTTTAAGAGTATTTTAGGTACAGTATATTTTAGGTATATTATAAATATATCATAAATTAAAATTGATACTTATTTTAAGTATAATTTAACAGAATTTTAAGTATATTTTAAGTATAAAAACTTTTCATAAGATATTATTTCTGTTAATTCAAATTGCATCACCTGTTTTTGAAAAGTTTACTCTATAAAATCTTTTATAGTCATTTGAAAGTCTTTTGTAAAAATAGAGATAGTAAATAATAAATAGGTGAGTTGTTTGTTATTCTTGACATCTATTTCTTTAAGTTTAGCCTTATAGTTTCTAATAAAGTCAGTAGTATTTTTGTATTTCTTTTTAGAATAAACAACCTTGATATAATCATTAATAATAGTTGGACAGGTAGTTTTTATCTTTAAAAAACACTACTAAGTAGTTCTAAAAGACTCTTTCTAGAAGTAGAGAAATTAAAAGTTTTTTTCAAGTATAGTCAAAGTGTTTCTTTGTTATTAAGTGGCATTTTAAAATTTAAAGCAATAAAATTAAAAAAAGTAAAATTATTTTTTTTTGTTAAAAAAATGGATATAACAATCATCAGAAAGAATTCTAATTCATCTTTTATACTATATATAATATTTAATAAATCTTATTTTTATTTCAAAAAAAAATATCTTTTATGCTAATTATTTAATTCTAGTTAAAATTAAATATATTATATATACATATTGCCTAAATTATTTTAAGCTGCCGTAATTATAAGTAAAATTTCAAATTCAATTATAGCATCCCAAATTATTTTAGCATTTTACATAGTAAATTACATATAAACTAAATGAATTATAGCATCCCAAATTATAATTAAGACATTCTAAAATAATTTGGGCAGCATATATAATATCATATGATTTAATAAAAAAAACTAAAAAAATTTTATCAAATAAATCAAAAATAACATTCAAAATGACCTTTTAGACCAATATTTTATTGGATTTTTAAAATTAATTATAAATAAATAATTCTATTAGTATAATACAGATTAATTAAAAAATACAACTGGGTGATCTATTATACAATTTTTAAAAAATTTATATATTATTTTATATATATATTTATTCTTAAAATATATAATTTATTTTATAAAATTACTACAAAACATCAGTAATACTCAGCATTATTATTACATAGTTTTATTTGTATTGTGTTACTCATCAGATTTATTATTTATTTTTATTTATACAATTTTATTTTTTTTTGCAGTTATTTCAGAATTTCAAACATTACTTAAAATAACTCAGATTCTATATAACTAAAATTTCAAAATGTAATATCTCAGTTAATATTACACCTAAATATCAAAATGTTTATCTTATTAAGATGAATTTAACAAGTCAAAGATCATTAAAATCCAATTACTGGATCTTAAGATAGCAAAATTTGAGGCTAAAATCTACATATAACTTTATACATTTGAAACAGAAATTAACCAGATCTAAGTTTTTTTAGTAATATATAGGATTCTATTATTTCTTTAACTTTTGGTAAGTTATACATAGTTCATATTTTTTAATGTTGTTAACATTGTATGTCTTTTTTTCCTTCATTAATACTAATTATTCTTTTTTTTTTATTTTATTCATCATTCCACTTTATCACTTTTTGTAAGTAGTTTTTTCTACTTTTTAATAGCTTTAAAACTTTGGCACTAGTATTCTAATAAATGGTAAATCTTTTGGAATTGGAAATTTATTTTCCTTAACTATTTTTTTCTTTTTTTTGGTTTGGCTGTTTACTTCTTTTTTAGTAAGAAAATGAAATTAATTACTTTAATCTAATCACTTCAAAGTATGATATGATTGTGAATAATCCAAAAAGGTATTTAAGTAAAAAAAAATAAAGGTCAATTATAAGAATACTAACTTGCTTATTAGGAAATAAAAAAATATAATGTAAAGAATACTAAAAAACTGGGCATATTTTATATAATTGTAAAAATAAAGTTCTTAGTGAAAAAAAATTAAAAGTTATAATAATAATTTGTATAATCCAGTGCAAAAATATTGATACATAAAAATGATTACCTAAATTGGTAGTATTATATAATTAAGTTATATAAGTATAATAATTAAATAATGTTCTTACCTTCAACTTTATCAACAAAAACACATCTTTTTTACTTTATAAATAATAATAGAATACAATTAAAATTTTTTAATTAACAACAAAAAAAAAATAATCATTCACATTTACCAATAATTTTAGATATTTGATAATGCCAGAAATAATATTAAGACTTATTATTATACAAAAAGGTTGTTAAGTTCTTGTTATTAAGGTGCTAATATAATGAAAATGATAAAAATGATAACTTATTACAAAAAACTATAGCCAACCAAAAAATGAACTTAACTATGATGTTATTGAGCTTATATGTAATCTTGTTATTTCTGCAAATATTTCTGATATCTACTTTTAATACATGTATTATGATAAAAACTTGAAAAAAATGGCCATATATTTCAAAATGAATATTAGTACTTCATATACCCCATCTTACCATTGTAAACTACATAAATCAAAGAAGTTTAATTTACTGTAAAGGTGTACTAATCTTCTTACTATTAGAGATAAATTATTCTATACTTTTAAGAAAAAGATTAGCTCTAAAATTACAAATATAACAGATTATGTGCAGTCTAATAATATAATCATGTGATTGCATCTGCAGTGATCATCATTGGTGGTAATAATTAACAATTTTCTAATAAAAAAACTATAATAAATCTATTTATTTTATAAGTGATTTTAATACTATTTTAACATTTATCAGAAAATAGAAGTAAAATTTACTAAGAATAAAATTCATCAAAGGTAACTAATGATGGTCATCGGTCCTACCAGTTTTATTTGGTTGACTTGTAGGACTAGATTGCAGTCTTTTATTTTTTCTTAGCGCAGTAGGGTCAGTCCTAAGACTGACCTGGTCTTTGTATCAGTCTTTATATATATAAGTAATTTTTATAATAATAATATTATTAATCTAATAATTTAATGATAATTTTTATAAAACTAACTCACAAAATAATAAATAAATTGATCTACATCATGATTGTCAAATTCTTACTATAATTTCTTAATGTCATAATGCTAGTCAAAACTATCAGGATGATCATTTTTTTCACTTACATGCCTATTGAAAAATCCAAAAAAAAATAGCCTTTTTCCAAGCATTTTTATATATAAAACTCTTAAAAAAAGAAATAAAAGTAACAAATTTGGCATTTTTTTATTAACTTATTTCACTTATTTATGTTTATATGTAAAGGAGGATTTTTCAATTTAATACTTTATTTTTTTTAAGAATAGATTTCATTTTATAAATGAACACTAATTATTATTAATAATATTTTTTCATTTCTTTTCATTAGCAGCCTTTTTAAATATTTTAATTTTTTTTTTTTTTTTTTTTTTTTTTTTTTTTTTTTTTTTTTTTTTTTTTTTTTTTTTTTTTTTTTTTATTAGCAGCCTTTTTTAAATTTTTTATTTTTTTTTTTTTTTTTTTTTTAATGATCTATATATACTTTATTTACTTTAAGATTTAATAATTTATTTGCAATTATGTTTTTATATAAATGTTAATTTTATAATTTTAATAATCAATTTAATAATAAATACATATGATTTTAAAAAAATAAAAAGAAAATTTAAAAATTATATAAAAAAATAAAATAAAAAGTTCTTTAATATTTATTCAATTTTCCTTTGTTCTAACTAAGACTTTAAGTATAAGTATGCTCATGCTGTACTAGCATCAATTCTGTTATGTGTTTGAATAAATTATTTTTCTGCAATTGAAAAAACTGTTTACAAGGAACAGAAATTGGCATTATTGCTATTAAAGTAATCTTGCGCCATTCTTGATAATATTGGGTATTCCATAGTATGGTTTTTTCACTATTCTAAAGGAACTATTTCATTACCTGGTGAATTGGAATTAAAATATTAAGTTTCAATTCATTTGAAATGGATAGTGGAGTTTGATCTAGCATTAACAAATTGCGAAAAAAATTTTGTGTTTCAGTTGAAGATAAATTTGTAAGCTAACGTTATAAAGTTCTGAATAGGTTGAGATAGTACAGAAGTATCATCAGTTGACTTTTTATAATTGGCTATTACTCTACAAATTGGTTTAAAAAAATCATTTTAAGATATATTGCCATATGCTAACTTTTTATAGCAAGAATCAAAAAAAGCTGAAACATATAATGCCTCATTTATTTCATCAAAATAATTTGTAAAATTATATTTCATTTCATTTATTTGGTTTTGTAAAATAAAATCTTCACCTTAAGGATATTAATTTAAATGAACTCTAATACCTTCAAAAAGTAATTTAACTTTACCAATAATTGGATAATTAAAAGCAGATATCACCTTTATTACTGATGCAAAAGGAACTAATAAATTTGCTAGAATAATGAGTACATTTCACTCTTTCTCACTTGGCCAATTATTTGATAATGATGAAAGATTTGGTACTAAATAAGTCAAAAGAGGCTTAATTTCTAATGCTCAATCTATTATATAGAAAATATAGTTTTATCTCGTAGCATAATCTAGAAACGGTTCTTTAAATTTAATTTTTTCAATTTGAAAATATTCTCCATTTGCTTTAATAAATTTCTCACTGTACTAATAAATACACGTAACTTTTTAACATAATTTGGAATGATACTTGTATTAAGTGCTGCCTCAACAGCCAGATTCAACACATGTGCTGCACAGTGATAATAGTGAAATTCTGATAAATTAAGAGTTTTTTTAGTTTATTGAGTTGCAGCTAACATTTTTGCTTTATTATTACTGGTAATTCCAATTAATCGATTTGCAATATTTAATTATGAAATATTTCAATAACTGAATTTTTAATTACTGAAGCAGTATAAGATGAAGGAACATATAATACATTAATACAAAGTGATCAAATTGCCAATCATCTTTTATAAAATAAATCGTTACCACTAAAATTTTTAATAAGATAATCATGAACCATATATCCATTATTAACGAAATCTTAGAAGTTGAAAGTTGAAGGTAGTTATTTATTTGAATTCATGCATTTTTGAACTTATTCATTATCATATCTTTTAATATATGTCAAGATGGTATTTTATACCTTGGTTAAATGGATGCTATAAATTTTTTAAAATTCTGATTCTCAACAATTGTAAATGGTTGTTGATCAGTAATAATCCAATTGACAAAAAGCTTATGTTTCTCTTTATGTGTTTCAGCCGTCCAAAGTATTGTCTTAATTTCTTCTTGTTTTAAGTTATTATATACATTAGGATGTTTTGATTTTATATGATGTTTAAGAATTGTGGTAGAATTTTTTGCAGAGAAATGACCTTCACAAATTTTATATAAAATAAAAATTTCAGTTATTTTATTTTCCTTTTCAATTGTCTAATTTTCAAAATGCTTCCAAACTCGAGTACTTCTCAATTCTTTAGAACTAGTGTTAGAAATTTCAGTTTCAGTTTCAGTAATTTAAATTTCAGCCATTTCTGCTACTATTTTACTATTACTTTCCTTATAATCCTCATCATCATAACCAATAATTGATTTTTTTAAAAAGGAATCACATGGAAAAGTATCAAAGTTATCTTTTTGCTTTTGCTTTTGCACTTGCACTTGCATTTGCATTTTTTCTTGCTCTTCAGCTATAATTAGAAACCAAAATAAAAATTTAAACAATAAAAAAAATAGCAATGGAAAAAAAGTGTTTTTAATTCTGCATTTTTGCATAAATATAATGTAGTTAATTCATATTTAGCTAAGCCATTTTTATCATCAATTTGTTAAGCTAAATACGTATATTAACTCATCATATGAAAATGATCATCATATGATTAATTAAAAGATCATATGATTATCATTAATATCATTAATACAATAATAGTAAGTATATATATGTAATTATTACATACAGATGATATTTAAAAAAAAAAACTTGAAAACATGAAAACTAGAGTTCCGAACAGGTCAGCCAAATTCAGGTAACCTGACCTGACCTGACCTGAAATTCAGGTCAGGTATGAGATTTTTGAAAAAAATTCAGGTCAGGTATGAAGATTGACCTGACCTGATTGACCTGTTGACCTGATTCTACTATATAATAAAAGTGAGTTGCGGTATTGCGATTCACTTTTTTATATAGATTCTATATAAAAAAAGTGAGTTGCGGTATTGCGATTCACTTTTTTATATTGATTTTATATAATAAAAGTGAGTTGCGATATTGTGATTCACTTTTTATATTAATTCTATATAAAAAAAGTGAATTGCAGTATTGGGATTCACTTTTTTATATGATTTTAATATAAAAATGTTAAATCGCAATATTTCGAGAAAAAATGTTGCGAAAATGTTTTTTTCATAATATTATATTAAAAAAATGTTTCGTAACATTTTTTTTTGATATTTCAATAATAACGTTGCGAAAACAATTTTTTCATAATGTTATATTAAAAAAAACATTTTGCAATATTCACAGGTCGAAATGTGAAAAATCAGGCATCAATCAGTCACCAATCGGGTACCAATCAGGTAGCTGATTGGTGACTGATTGGTAACCGATTGGTGACTGATTGGCATTTTCGCCAAATACCGTCACCAATCAGGCAGTTTACTAACTTTTAATCCAGTGATCAGAAAAAGATGAAATATAGTTCATTGGAATCGTCTTAACAAGACGAATCCAATGGTAGTAAAATCGTATTTCTAGGATTAATAATTGATGAGATATTAAATAAAATGTAAAAATAAAAAATACTATTTATATTTTATTTAATATCTCATCAAGTATTAATCCTAAAAATATGATTTTACTACCATTAGATTCGTCGTATTGAGACGATTCCAATGAACTATATTTCATCTTTTTCTGATCACTGGATCAAAAGTTAGCAAACTGCCTGATTGGTGACGGTATTTGGCGAAAATGCCAATCAGTCACCAATCGGTCACCAATCAGCTACCTGATTGGTGCCCGATTGGTGACTGATTGATGCCTGATTTTTCACTTTTCGACCTGTGTAGTTCCTAACCAATGGTCAGGATATCATGTGAATTTTCCAATTTCTTCACTATGTAATCATCACACTAGTTTAACCTAAGCATGCCAGCATGACCCCATGATCCCCACCACACCAATTTAACTTAAATATACCAGTATGACTCTACCATACCAGTTTAACCTAAGTATACCAGTATAACTTTACCATATATATATATATACCGTACAGTTCTAAAATTAAGCAACCTTTTTTTATTATAGAGTTGCTTAATTTTGGGTTATATTTTTTTTTTATAAAAATTCTAAAGAAAACGAACGTTTTTTTTTAATAAACTAATAATGTTATCATTTGAATAATCAAATAATCTGTATAACGTGACACAATATTGTGATCGATAAATTAATTGTGATCAATTAGTCATGTGCGATCTTGTTTTTCCTAAAACTCTCCACACGATATGCCACTACAAAAAAAGAGAAGACAAAATAGAGTTGTTAGTAAAAGAGTTGCTAATAAAAAAACTGTCAAATGACATCGCAACTCATATTCTATTAAGCAAAAGAGACAAGTTGTCGCATATGCTAAAGAAAATGGAATAATTAAAGCATCAAAGTATTTTGAAATTGATAAGAGTATGGTTAGTCGCTGGGTTAATTTAAATGAAAAGTGGGCAAATGAAACAAACCAAAACA
>QZLH01000183.1:76158-95080 GCA_003833135.1 Oehlia diaphana | reverse complement strand
ATTATTTTATTATTATAATATAATTAACTTTGATATTATTTTAATATGTTAATCTCAAAAATACCTTAAAAATATATTGATATATTTTAAAAATTTTACAAAATAATTGCACAATTGTTTTAAAAGCCATTGTATCTAGGTCTATAAATATATTTCAAAAAATTGGCTATTTTTAGTAAAGTATAGTACCGGCATTTTTATGTAAAAAAAATTAAAAGAAAATGCCAGAACCATAGTACTGGTATTTTTATGTAAAAAAATATAAGAAAATGCTAGGACTATAGTACTGACATTTTTATGTAAAAAAAATAAAAGAAAACGCCAGAACTATAGTTCCAGCATTTTATGTAAAAAAAAAATAAAAGAAAATGCCGGAACTCATAGTTTTGGCATTTTTATGTAAAAAAAAATTAAAAGAAAATGCCGGGATCATAGTTCTGGCATTTTTTATGTAAAAAAAAATTAAAAGAAAATGCCAGAACCCATAGTTCTGGCATTTTTATAATTATACGAAACTGACAGTTATGGGTAGCAATTAGAATTGCGAAATTGCAGACTACTAACTGCAATTCAACTCCAAAATCTGCAATATTGCAGAATTTGAAAATCATTTGCAGACCCATCTTTAACTTAAACCTTTTTAAGTAAGACTTGAATAGCTTAAAATGATTTATGAAGAGCACTTACTAATAATATATAATTACATTATTAAATTATTTAAATGAAATAATTCTTCTAATAAATTATATTTTATCCTTTTATAATTATTAAATATTTAAAAATTTTGCTTAAAAAATAATTATATAAATTTAAATTTGTTAAACTAAACTTGATATATTAATAAATAAAGCAATTTTATGATAATTATTACTATATTTAGTAAATTAATTATATGATAATTTAAGTTCAAAAATATTAGTAGACAAATAATAACTGAAATTGAATTTATCTGTTATAAATTAATATAATAATATAAATAAAATATTATTACTAATAATAAATTTTACTAAACTAAAGATTGTAGTGTAAATAATTTTATAATATTTTATATATACAAAATTCCTGGAATAACAGTAATTATAGAGCAGATAATTTTGTAATATTTTAAAAATTTTTGAAATAGCAGAAATTGTGAAGCAGATATAAAATTCCTGAAGCAAAAATTCTTATAACTGTTGGAATAAATATTACTATAATCATTAAATAGATAATACTAAAAACAATATTTAGAACAACAGTTGTATCTATTATTTTTAAATAATGGATACAATAATAATAATAATTTCACCATAAAAAATTGAACATTTATGTATAATTTCTTAATAAATTTAATCTATCCAATAGTAAGATTATAATTGAAATAAAGATATTGATGATTATATCAAATCTGCATTTTCAATTTTTCATTTGTAATATTAAAAATCTTAAATTTTTTGACTATAAATTATCATCAATTTCATTGTTTTGTATTACCATTAGGAATGGGAGAATTCCACTTGTCCTATATTCCATTATATATCCAACTATCCCAATCCCATATTTCATATTATTCCTAAAATTTTTTGAAATTATTAGATTTTTTATCTTATTTTCTCCAAAATCTTTAGATGAGATAGGATTTTGGGATACTTGATATAGGTATTTGTGGAAAAGTCTCAAGTTATTCCTATATAAGATCAAGATAGACGAAAGAAAAAATAATAAGCAAGAGAATATTTCATGGTTATTGACAACTTTTGTTGAGATTAATGCTTTGGAAGCAGTGAAGCAACCTCTAAAATTACATTATTTACAACTTCCGGCCTAGTATGGGACGTGTTATTCCTAAGACTAAACAGAAGATCGAGCTTATGATATGTATATGATGATCGAGGAAGGGTCCAGAGACGACATATCTATGGATATGCTCGGGCAAATAAAAATATTTCCTGATTAAGACTATATATATTAATAAAAAAATCATTTGTAAATTGTAATCATTGCAACAATTTCAAGCGATGTTTAATATAAGATTAATTTAATATACAGTAAGATTAATATTTGATAATACTATAAAAGCCCGCTAAAACTCTATATCAGATATATTTAATAGATCATGTCTATCTTTGTCTCGTAAAATTCGGTCACATAATTGGCGTAACGAACAATAAATATTTTATATTCGTTTCATTCGTGAACTACGTAATATTTAACAAAAAAAAACAATTAAAATAATCTTCTACATAAAGGACAGCTTGTCGAATTTGAACTACGAAACCACTATGAATTTTAAAAATGATTTATAAATTAGTATTAAATATAATAATAATATGGGCTCTTAATTGCTTACAGCGTGATAATTGGAGGTGGAATAACAAAATAAACTTACTTTATAAAGGCAAGATGCATGGAATTTATTCTTGCAAGTAATACACTTTTTGGTTGGCAAAGATCTATCATCGAGACTTACAACAGAATAACATATAGGACAATCTTCAACTCCCTTAAATCGGAGACTTATGTTATTTTTAAATAAATTCAAAGCAACTTCCAAATTACCATTCTACACAAAAATAAAAATTTATTATAATTTGATATAGAGATAAATCTTATACGATGATTTAATAAAAAACAAATTACCCGAGAATTAACCACGGTTTGAACAGGCAATTTTGCCCATTTAAGATCTGCAACTTCTGATGTACCAATTCTTTCCAGGGTATTAAATTCCGCTTGACGTAATGGGAAATTAACTGGCATTTTAATACTCAGTTCCATAATATATTCATCAACAATATATGAAGCAATTACTTCATTTGAACTACGAGCGATCCTTATCATAAATTTTTCATCTTCTAATTGCGACCTAACATCTTTACTTTGAAGCATTTCAAGTTGATCTTGAATTATAATTGGACTGAAATATTTTTCTGTATAGCTAAATTTCAATAAATGATTATTAATAAAAAATTTTAAAATTAAATACGCAAGAATTAATTTAGTGATTTATTAAATACCTATCAATTGCAATAGTTAATTGCCGTTTTTTGCATTCTGACCACCATATTCTATCATAATTATTATAATTAAATTAAATTTGTTAATAAATAACATAATCTAATAAGTAATTATAATTCTGATTACGTACCTCACAATTGATGGTATATGCTTTAGTGAGCGATAATACAAATGTGCGCAAAGCAAAGGAAATCCAAGATCAAAACTATGTTGAATTTCAAAACCTAATAAATCGAAAATAATGATGAATATTTTGTTTTTTTAAAAAAAAATAAAATAAAGTACAATATTTAAAATATAATATCACCTTCAATATAAAACTCAGAGATATCCCATTTTGATAGATCGTATGGCTTATTAAATTCAGACAATCCTAGCGTATCGAATATAAACATTAATAAATTCGACGTTTTATTTGATTCTTTAAGATACGATACAAGTTGCGTTTTAACTTTATATGACTAATTGTAAACAAAAGAAATCTTTAATAAGATAATAAGATAAAAAATCAATTAGTGAAAATTAGATAATCGTTCAAGAATTATATACCGCATATTCAAAGTGATCAAAAACAAGCATCCAACCAAGCAAATATCCGAATATCTTGTGCGCAATCTAATAACAGAGTGAGAGAATAAATACACAAATATATTAAATAAATTAGTAAAAAAAATAAAAATAATACTTACAAAGACATCAGAACTTGCTGAGTGGGTAACATAGTTACTTTCATGTGTCTGTATAATTAAGGGTATCAATCCCTTATCATATTCCGCACTTATTGTTTCGCCTAATAATATAACAAAAATATGTTAAATAATATATTAAGCAACATGCTTCACAAATCATTGATTAAACAAATATGAACCATCCGTAAATTCTAATTCTTCCGATAATCTCATTATCTTTTGTATAATTAGAACATGAAGATGCTTAAAAGAACATTTTTGAATTCCATCATGAGGCACCGTTAACAAGGAATAAAGCTAAATTAAACAATATATTTTAAACAACTTAAGTATTTCGGAAAAAAAGGATTATATTAACGCTAAAAACAATACCTCATCCTTTTTATTAATTAACAACGGTTTAGACAAATTCTGACATGATTCACATAAAATTTCCAAGTATTCACTGTACTGTTCTGAAAAAGTTTCTTTCTGATGGTCTTTATAAAGATTCATGTGATATTAATATAAAATCAAGACCAAAATAATTTTAATAATGATAAATATACCTTTTTCTTGAAACAAGAAATATGAGAGTTGTTCATCTATTATAGGTTTATATACAGGGAAACATACATATAAGCCTTTGTCTGATGTATCTTCAGATCCGTACTTCATTTAATAAATTAATCATTAATTAAAGGCATAACAACAAACATTTATTATGAGACATATAAATTCACATTAAGTTACCTTGTTGGATTTAGCTACAGTTTCATGCAAGTAATTTAAACGACAAAATAAATAAATGGCTTCATATCGAAGTACTAAATGGCCATTTTCCTACATATTTAATAATATAAATTACAAATTATACAAAGAATATAAACAAGCAAAAAAAAACTAAATCAATACTTTTAACCAATTCTGGAGACACTGTAAAATAAAATTCCAATGTGATTCTCGAGAAATTTGTATTTGTGAAATGATGGAGATAAAAAGACGCGAAATTTGAATTTGAATATGGGAATATTTAGGGTCAAACAATAGTTTATCACCCTCAGCATCATGCCATTTCAAAATACATTCTAATAGGTCTATGGCACGTTTCGGAGTCAGGAAAAACTCATCGTCTCTTGTTGTGCTTATTATTAAAAGATACAAATATTCTTGTCCTTAAAATGAGGTAAATAATGTTAAGAACTTTGAATATGATGTTAAAAACTGAACATTAATCAACGAAATAATACCATTATTTGCTTCCATATTGAAAATATCAGTTGCACTTAAATTGCATAACTTATCAACCAGATTATTCTGAAAATTTTTGAATTTACTAGAAGTTTCAAGGAATTGTTTTAATGATAAGATTAAAGCCATTTTAGTGACGAGATTGTCTAATAATTGATCATTCTTGATTAATAAAACAGATAAAAAATTGCGGAATTGTATGATTTAAGTAAAAAAAAAAAATATTGCTTAGACTCACAATTAGATGATTCCAATTCAACAATTTCAAAAAATTCTTCTGCATCAACAATAGTTACATCGAGTTCTTTCAAGATAATCGATAATAAAATATGCAAAGTTCTTGCCCAACAATACGAATATTTTTCATGTGAACGCCTCAAAATATCAATAAATAAACTTGATAAATCAATTATTGGACACTTCTCAGATAAATTTCCGGTCTTCATATTTGTCGCAAGTGATCGTAAATTTATAGACATATTTTGTACCATATGTTTCACATATTGTTTTAATATCGTACGAAACTCTATAAGGAATGCTTTAAACCCATGGTAATTACTTTCTTCGGTAATGGTAGCATCCCAAAGATGATGTCCTTTCTTACGTGACCGATAAATATCAGTACATAAAACATGCATCAACAATAGTTCTGAAAACACCCAATGAGTCAATCGTTTATTTTCTCCATCGATCGATGAATCTTTGACATCAAAGAATGACTCAATACCAATCTTGTTTATTAATTCTATCACAAATAGACCTAACCGCGCATAAGCGCTTAATCCATAGGTATCATATATGTTAGATTGAGTTTCAAATTGGTTATCAGCTTGCTTCTCTTCATTAGAAGTAATAAGTATCATTGGGTCAATAATATTTAAAGAAGGATTAACAAACGAAATTAACAAAGGTTCACTGAGTTGACGCCATTCTTTGTCGCTAAGAAGAAAAGGTGCAATGAGCTCTTGTGATGTCGCATTTTCATGTTGATAAAGACTTGTACATAATTTAATAACACGTTGTGCAAAATTTGTGGGACTAAAAAAAAAATAATCAGCACATTAATTACCCAATAATTAAGAATTCAATAATGAAGCCATGCTTTATTACCTGACAGCATATTGAATATTCAAAATAGATTCTTTGATCTGTTGTGAAATGTGACTAAACACCACATCTTCTTTTTGATGAGCTCGACAAGAATCTGTAAGTTGATTCCAGCAATTTTGAACTAATGATTCAATATCTTTAAAAACTTTTGAATCAGATCCTTCATGAGTCTCTACAAAAGTTAATTCAAATATTGCCCAAGAAATTGGTAATAAATGGGATTCCAATAAAATTTCCATGAATTGCAAATCATTACATAATTTTGTGAAAATATGCAAAATCAAAATTATAACATCATCGCGTATTACAGAATCTTCAGTAACAACGTAATAAGAATGTGCAAAAGCAACAATTGCTTTTGAAAAGTGATTAACGATTTCAAACTTAGCCTTTTGATCCGATAAAGAAACTTAAGGAGAGAATAATTAATTATCAAAGTTAGTAATGACCAATAATTATAGACATGAAATATATTACCTTTGGATAAAAGGGAGGTTTCTAATACATGTTCAATTGACTCTTTCGTAGTTGTATCAATTTTATCATTAATTAACTCATTAGTGAGAAATACTAGAAATTCATTAAATTGATCATTGATCAATGTATTCGAAAGTTTAATATTAGAGACCTAATTCAAATTAAATTAGCTAAGAATACTTGATATCAATATTACATATTGCAAAGAAAAATTAATTTATCACGACTTACTTTAATTATTAAAGGATGAACACGTTCGAGTTTTTCCTTTAACTCATCGAGTTCTAATAAAGTTCGGATGAGATCATGCCATCTTTTCTGAGCTTGTGATTCTTGTACGTAAGTCAAATGTATCGAAAAGAATTCAAATAAATAATCAATTGCATTTAATGGGCAAGTTATAACAAGATTGTTGAATGTGGTTTCGATAAAATCGTCTAATGCCTATCATAGTTATCATCAAATATATATCATCAATATAACAAAAACATAATAATAATACGTTTATATAGATCTATACCTGTTTGGTAGTTGAGTGGCTAAAAATAATGTTGGGGAAATTCTTCGCCAAATTTAGCAACAAAAGATTCAACCCTATAGAACAACCTTTTAATCAAATATTAAATAAATATTTGGATAATGATATTCTGAATTAAACTAAAATTAATAAAATACATATATATATCAAAGCTCAAATACCATTATTCTCTTTACATCTATTTAATGCCAAGCAGAAATTCTTATCTATAAGAGCTGTCACCTAAAATAAATTTGCAAATTAATAACAATTTATATTATAATAAAGTATAATTACAACCTACCATAATATAAAGTTCATTATTTTCTTGTTGATCTTCCATCAATGAAACAAGGAGACTTGACAGTCTTTGAGAGAATTCGATATAGTCTTTCTCAACGTTGGGACCAGGATTGGGAACAGTTCCATTAGTTATAATTCGTGTAGTTAGTTCTTCAAGCTTTTCGGATAAAACTTTTAATACTCCTAAAAGAATAAATGATTTTAAAAGATAATTATATTAAATAAAATAATAAAAACTTATTAACGAATAACAAACCTTTCCCTTGTAACTTGGAAGACAATATGGAGATGTGTATTGCTATGGTAGAACACATTTGTTCCGTCTGAAATTTGGTATTAGACTAAATTCATAAAAAAAAAAAAATTATTAATATCGCATTATTAAACTATATTAGAATAACAATATTACAAATCTTCTTTTATCTACTTTAAATGCCACTAAGTAATTCTCTAGTAATTCAAAAAATTTGTTTTCGACAACAAAAATCTGTTTATCTTCATTTTCTAACTTTCTAGACAAATTTGGCATGGAAAATATCAGCAAGAAATATTTTAATTAGAAAAAAGAAAAATTAATAGAAATAAGCTCACCCTAACTTAATGATATAATATATCAAACATTCACAATATGCTTTCAGAAATACGTTAGAATTGAATCGATCAATGGTAGGACTTAATAGACCTTTCCAAAAATTCGAAAAAAATTCTTCATAGAATTGTGTATCAGAATCTATTAGCTAAAAATTAAAAATATAATTGGTAAATCAAACCTTTATCAATTAATAATATTTCACTTGTATAAAGCGGTAGATTAACTAGAACAAACCTCTTTAGGAAAATGACTAATTAATGCTAATATACTTGGATATGAAATATTCACTGAACCATAAGCACCGGATCGGAGAAAGTTATATAATTTTGGTAACATTGGCTTTTTTTTACTGGCTATTAACCAAGACTCAGGAAATTCTGCAAGCAAATATTACATATGTAAGCAAATATAAAAGTACATGTAATATATAAATTCAAATTTATAATATGAACCTACGTTTGGTAAATACAAGAAGAGAGTCCCATAGATCTCCATGAACACTTGTATCTTTATCGTTAAAAACTTTCATTAAATATGTATTACTAAACATATCTAATCGTTTCTCAATTTCAGCTATTATACAAAAAAAAATGATAATATTAATCTAAATCGTTTAAAGCAAGCAAAAAAAAATAATTTTAACATATATTCTTACATGGCCGTCTATTCACCAAAACCTTTATTAAACTATAGCAAGATTTCCGCACGACTGAATTGTCATTAGACAAATTCGCCCAAAATTTACTATGATTAAACAAATTATCATATTGTTGTACGCTTTTTTCCAATTCGTCTTCTTTTAATTGACTTATAATATGAGCAAGAGAATAATATGAACTTGCAACAACTCTAAGATATTTAGAGTCCATGTCTTCTTTTGATGTAAATCTGGGATCACCTAATGTTAAAACAGGACATATTTATTATAAACTTTACTTCTAATTCTTTATAACGACTTTCAATCTAAATTCTTTTTTCATTAATAACAATAATATTAAGAGGAACCTACTTAGCGTTTCCGGAGTTTTATACAAAATTATATCTGTAATATAAGATAATATTTCTTCCTGTCCAAAAACCAGAACGTCGACTCGTTTTTCAGGTGGAAAAGCTGTCTATAACATCCAATTTAAATTAACTTTCTTAACTTCATACTAACAAAATTACTTCAACTAAGGACCAACCTGAAATGATTCATTAGCCATCCTAGCAACGTCTTTGCTTTGATCAAACAAAGAAATTATCCAAACAGGAAGAATTTCTTTAAGAAAAGGTGCGATCCGTTTTTTTATTATTTTCACAATAGTAAGATGACAAGAATATGTAGCATATCTAATTCTACGATCTACATCAATTCCCAACTTAACAAACAATTTCGTCTGTATATTAATTAATATCTAAGTAAATGCTCTTATTTTTTTTTTTTTGTAGAATCAAAATCAATTAAACAATAAGAATCCTTACATATATTTACCCATAAATCAAGAATTCCAGTTAATTCATTCTCATTTCTTTCTTTACTCTTTAAATATGCTTCAAATTCTTCTAATGCCTTTAGTTTAGTAGTAGGATCACGTTTAGATAGCCTTTTAAGTATGAGGACCAACTCAGGATCGAGAGTTGCATTACTAACAGCACTATCTATATCACTTGTTGCTAAAGTTGATGTGCTCGAAAATGCTGTCCCACCTAAGAACTGTGCAAAACCTCCTAAATTTTGAATTGGTGCTTGACCACTAGTTGCAATAATTTCTGCAGCTCGACTATATAAAAAGGAGGCAATAAAAAAATAACATTTAATAATTCGATCTAAAAAGTATGTGAACTGTGAAGCAAATTAAGCCAAACCTGCTACTCGCTGGTTGTGCATTTCCTTTAACTCGAGGTTTATTCTTTGATTTTCCCATACTTATAGCTGCGCCAAATAAGCCAAAATTTGTTTTCTAAGGTCAAAAAATTTTTAATCTGAATTTATATCAAAGTTGTATGCCTGTGTTACAACACAATCGTCAATCATTTGTATGTATAAATCTTCTGCGGATCATTAAATACGCAGCATTTGTTCAATCGGAAATTATCGGACATTTTTAAAATAAAAATTTGGCGTAATGTAATACCTCAAATAAAAAACTAAAAGTGAAATTGGATTGATTACCTTTAACAGATTATATAGTAATCTATTTCATCCATAATATTTTATAACCTTTACAACAAGAAAAAACATCCTACTACCAAATTATTAATTAAAACTGAAATTTAGCATCGAAATCAGGATTACTATCAAATAAATAACCAGACCGGCAGATCGAAAACGTTAAAATGAGAACTACTGATACAGTATATAGATAATTATATAATTCTTTTAATGGGATGATCCCATTGCATAAATTGTCTCGACATCTGGCTTTACTGTTTGTCTAATTATTATTAATATTATAATTATTACACAACTAATACTAATGACTATTGTCGTGCTTAATTCTTCTGCTGCGTAAGATAATACAGATGCAAAACTAACCATTATGAATGCAAAAACCATTAAGATTATGTAATAGATCTCTGTAAATTTTTCACGAGAATCAGGCATTTTTTATATTGAAAATTAGCTCAATTATTTGAAATATCATCCTTAATACAATCGTTAAGCCAGCATTAACTAGCGAAGCTATTGGCTTCTTATTGAAACCCTCTGTCATGTAAAAGAATACGGGCGGAAAAATCGGAAAAATCCAATTTAATGACCATTTCTAGTTCCTAAAGATTATTATTCTCGACTCTAAGTTTTTTATGTACTGAAATCATTGTGAATAGAAAATTGCACTGACGGCTATGTAAAGAACATATTCCTTTATTCCAAAATTCAACATATCAGAAAGTGGCAATCCTACTGATACTGCAAATAATAAACGAGTCAGGAAGAGGAAATTTTAGGAATGATTTCTCGAACATTGTTTATTATTTCGTAAATGTAGAATTTATACAAAATTTTCAGACATATGTGGTTTTTTATATAGAAAATTTTTAAAACATTAGACTGTAAATTTGAAAATTCGAAAAAAAATATAATAAAGAATTGTTATGATAGAATCTATTAACATTTAAATAGCAATAAATAATCTATTATATTTACGTTGATAAAGAACTATTACAGTATAGATAATTTGCAGGTAAATTTGGCCGAATGTTTCAATTTTATAATGTAAAATCTGATAAATAATGTTTTCAAAGTAATTTATGGGTTTATATCATTGGAAGGTTGACAAAATCATCAAATGAAGATTGATGTAGTTTTGACTTAATTTTGGCTGTTAAAAATGATTTAAATTCAATATATTTTTGATGTTAACTTCATATTGTATAATAACGATATGATTAAATATTCATCGTTAATGCTAAACCCGCCATCGAACTTGAAAGATAGATGACTCACTATTCTTCTAGGAAACAGCTTACTACTGATTCCTGAATATTCTTGCATCTGGTTCAAACATACGCACCCCGTATGCTGTGCTGTTATAGAACAAGCAGGATTAGTACAAACATTTTTATTTTTCATAAATTTATTAAATGATATCATGACTATGTGCAACTATGAAACAAAATTCCACTGTAAAAATCCGTTCAATCTGAACCTAATTAATTACAATTGAAAAACTGTTTACTAAACTACCATAATAATGGAATTTATTATATTAAAATCAAGTGATTCACATTCAAATTGAAAATAATGGTATAATTCTAAGTATATAATAGATGAAATGTAAAACATAGTAGTAGATGATAATATTAGAATTAATGCAGCAAAATTCTATGAGAAATGTTATCTCATTATTCCTACAAAATAGTCTCTTCTTCAAAAAAATTTATTCTTTCCAGATCTTCTGAGATTAGAATTAAAAGCATTATGCTTTTAAAAGAAATTCAAGCGAATTTATCTTCTGTAAAAATTAGCATTCATTAAACGCGTGGCGACAGCATCCATTTTATCTCACCAGTATATGATGCACTTCTTAAATAATACCTTGATCCGGTTAAAGCCGTGGATTTTCATTCATCCACGGAATTTTTGAAGATCGATCATCTACTATTTCTAGATTCGCTTAAAAACACCGTGGTAAGTAAGAAAGTAGATGAAGAAGAAAGCGGATGAAATGGAAAAGATAATATTACAGTCAAACGATCTGCTTGGATTCACAAAAAACCTTTGAAAAATATCGGTATACCAAATTATACCAATATTTATATCGGTATATCGAGGTCTGGCTTTAAACGTAAGAGTTAATTATTGCTCAGAAGAGCTATAATCATCTTTCATTAGTTGCTTATGAAGATTGATGTTTCAGCAATCGGAATTTCGACTTATGACGACCCGAACAATATATATGTTGTAACTGAAATTGAAATTTGACTGAATTTTAAATTCTGAATTTAAATTTCAGTTAAATTGGGATTTCAGATACGGGGTTAGCTGAAATTCCAATGTCTGAATTTAAAATTCAGTCAACTTTTCTAGAAATTCCCATATCTGAATTTTAAATTCATTTAAATTTCAATTTCAGTCACAACATATATATAGGTCAGATGAAAAATTCAAAATTTACTAAGGTCAATAAGCAAATATTTTTTATGCCTGCTAAGCAAACTTTTATCATTAATAATCATATTGTAAAATGCATACATTATGTTTTTATGCTTTTATTATAGACATGGAAAGAGTTATTTTCACATACACAGTTTGTAGACTAACATTATTTATATAATTTTCAAAAGAACAAAGTGAAAATTCACTTATTTTCAAAAAATAAAGCGAAATAAGCGAAATATACGAAATGCTTTCAAGGACGGATCCTAGCCATACATTATTTGCCAATATTTATGCTAATTTTTTTCTTTGCTATCAAATCTTCGAATAAACAACATTATGTACTTTATAAATATAAAAATATTTTACTGCGTGACTATTTTCACGTGAGCAAGTGATTTTGGAAACCCGAATTATTTTGTGATTGGGCTTTGCATAAAACTTAGGGTTCATTAGTCTTGTCTATAAAAAAATCTTATCTCATTATTTATCTCATATTCAACAAAGAAATCACCCAGGTTTACATTTGAATCTCTCAAAGATAAAGATTAAAGCATTATGCCTTTAAAAGAAAAATTGGCACGTACTTTATGAATGATTTTACAGAAGTGCTGACGATTCTTAATCGTCTCACCAAGATACATAATACACTCCTTAACGTACTTGTCATTGTTAAGTAAAAAAAAAAAAAAAGATATTTTCAATTATAAACGTAATCTTACAACAATGCATGGTATTAACTAAATGAAATTTACAGAGTGTAGTATAGTAGAACAGTAATACTGTAGTAGCATTAGATCATTAGGTATGGTGTAGACTTTTCGCCTTTTTGATACATTTATTTTTGATAATATTAACTCCATTACCTTTTTTTATATACTGTATTACTATGGTATCCTTTATACATCTCATATCGGCTGATTGAAAAAATCAAGCCAATTAATATTTGTCATTAGCATATAAAATTATGGGAGGCTTTTGTGATCAGCCGATATGTATACTCCATTATTCCGCAAAGCATAATTATTGATTGTATTAAATAACCATTCGATTTAATCTACCAATTAATTTATAGACGAGAAGGGGTTATTTCATTCGATATCGCCTTTGATGTAAGTAGTTGCTATTTTAAACAAAATTAAAGGAAATACTATAAAATAACGTGCATAATTACATGTGCTTTTATAATTTATAAGTACTTTTCTACTTACAATAATACTAGTATATACGCTTTCCTTAAATACAGTATATCAATTGAAAATGTTGTCGACATCCAAGAATCAAGTCGAAATCAACCTTCAATTAGACTGTCAGCAATATGTAAAATCGTCGAAATGTACTGTACTGTACATAATGGTGTTAGACTGTCAGCAATACGTAAAATCGTCGAAATGTACTGTACATAATGGTGTAGTTAGCCGAAAAATAATAGCCGCAACATGATCCGTACCCGGCTAAGGCGTAGATCGTCGTGGAATTCCAGGGGGTTTTCTGCGATTAAACCGGATCCGGATGATCGGCAATCAGGAATTCGACTCCGTTTTTCGGCTAACTACACCATTATGAATTTATACTTGCAACATAGTTTTATTACTTTTTATACTTTTACAATTAATCCATAATTCTTTATCCTGTGATACAGAACTTAAATTCCGAAAAACTTTCATAATCGAGTGATTCTATCGGTAATTATAAATGAAATCAAATAGTTTGAATGACGATTTTGAACGAAGCTGTTAAAGGATAAATGGAAAAGTTTTTTATAAATATCATCATATAATTAAAAATTCTGCACGTTGTAAAGCATAATGTATGTGTAACCAGCGCCGACTTAAAAAATCTCATAATGAATATTGAATCTATAACAAACTTATTTACTAAGGATATAACTAAATATCACCAGTGGTGACGGTCACTCAGTGGTGAATTTATGACGTAATGCCGGCCAGTATTTTATTAAATTTTTAATTCCGGCCAAAAGTACATCATAATGCTGGTATGGTGACCATCACCACCGGTGAACTTTAGTAGTACCTCTTAAGGATGGTGAAGCAAAAGAAATTGGTAAAAGAGCATTTTCTTAAGTTACGAGCTAAATTAATTGCTGAAGTGGAAGTATTTTTCTTTATTAAAAGACAATTGTGTGATAAAGTTTTATTTTCAAGACTTATATTAATTGTGATGTAGCCCCAAAAAAGATTATATCTTTATGCAAAACATTACATTTTTGTTTAATATAAAGCAAAAACTGAAATCTATTTTTTTCTAACTACAATAATAACATTAATAATAAATAATTCATTAAATATTGCGAAAGTATGATTATTAATTATTAATTAATAAAAATATAATTTTTAAAATAAAAACATTAATTTTTTGCGAAATTTTTTAAAAATCATATTATATAAAAAAACTATTTAATTATTACTCAATTTTGCGACGTATTAATGAAAAAAAAAAAATAATAATTAATTTTAAAATTTTTTTATAATAAAGACAAGACATTAATTCTTGCGAAATACTTCAAAATTATTACATATTAATAAAAATTATTATTAATTACAAAGTATAACAAAATTATTACGATAATGTGTGATTGTGAGCGTCGTGAAAGTTTATAACGGGGTAATGAGCGTCGGGCTTGTATTATAACGGAGTATTACGGACTTGTTTCAAGAAAATTTTAATTTTCTTTTACATTAAAAAGTAATTGTCATAATTCTCCAATTTTACCTAAAATTCCGCCATTATTTTATGAATAACCTTAAATTATTTAATCTGAATACTTTTTACAAAATTTTTTCACAAAATTTTTTTAAAGATTATGAGTATTACAAAAATCGGAAAATATTATAACGGGAGGTCTGTAGATCTAATTTATTATTATCAAATAAAACATTGTTAACTTTATTATTCGTTTTACAAATAATAATAATAATTTTTTACACAAAAATACCATTCATTCCTCGATTTCCCCGTAATACCATTACCCGTAATATTATAAACTTTATTCTCTTATATAATAATATTATATAATAATATTAAAAATTAGATAACTTTAAAATATTAGAATCAATATAACTTAAAATATTAGTATAACAAATAGATCAAAAATTAAAAATAAGGATATTTCAAACATATTATTATTAGAGGAGTATCATGACTTCACCAAATTTGGCGCAATTCGATATTACAGAAATTCGCAATGATTTCCGATTCGAATAGCATTTACACGAGTGTAAATCCTTGAATTATTTTTTTTTTTTTTTTCGAATTTCGAAAATATGCGTATATGTTGTAGTATTTTCAAAGTTAAAGTTACTATACAAAACTCCCCCGAAATAATAAATAGATAACAACTCTGTTCAACTATTTTGGAATTGTAAGTTTAATTTTTTCGCTGATCTGAAATTATTTCAAATTTAATTAAATTAATTAGTTAAAATAATAAAAAAGGTTATATAAGCGATAATGACAAAAATTAAAATTATTATATAAGCGATTATGAAAGTAAAATACATATGATAATATTTGATATGGTAATAATATGATATGCGTAATTGATTGTCACTCGAATTAGTATAGATTAGTATGGATTATTTCGTTCTCTTCTATCTATTCATAAGTCTAGGTCATACAGTTACATATGATTGACCCTTTTTTTTTGATAAAGGAAAATATGTATATATACTGTATATACCCAATTAAAAATAAATCTAATCATTATAATTTATAATCATCTCCTTCAAAATATGCTCGCGATAATCGTGATAGAGATTTTAAAACGTATTCCATTGATTTTTTCAACAATAATTAAACATTTTAAACATGGGCCTCCACAACCATCGTGGGATTTGAAAGTTCATATATTAGTAACCATAGCTGGGACATTTGGCGCTCCACCTTATAAAAAATTTACAATTGAAGATGCACAAAGTTCGCTTCCCATCGTTACTTACAAAGTTCCTTCTGATCTTAAATTATATGAAATAAATATATCACATGAATATAGAATTAATGCTCAAGCATATATTGAAAAACTTGTAAAACCTTATAATATCGTTATAGATCCAATTTGGAAAACTCCTAGGAATTATGGAATAAAAGGTGAAATAATTATGGATAAAGATTGGAACGAAGAAAATGATTGGGAAAAAGAAAAAATCGTTTTATATTTACACGGAGGAGCTTATAGTGCAGGAAATAGTAAATTAACTCATGAATTGTGTTATAGATTATCAAGAACATCTGGTGCTCGTATATTTCCGATTAGTTACAGATTAGCACCACAGAACCCATTCCCTTCAGCGTTATGTGATTCTTTAGCAGCTTATTTATATCTAATGAATCCCCCTAAAGATTCTGGATTTAAAGCATACAAGCCAGAACAGATAGTTTTTGGTGGAGACAGTTCTGGAGGTGGATTGGTAGTCTCATTAGGATTAGCGATACGGGATTTAGGTTTACCTCTACCAGCCGGTATAGTCTCATGGGTATGTTTAATTGTTTAACCAGCAATAAAGTTTCAATCAGCAATGAAATTTTGTTTCACGAATTTAATTTTTTTTTCATTCACTATTAACTATTCACTAGAGTCCATGGGTTGATTTAACGCATAGTATGCCATCATTTAATGATCCAGCTTTTGGTGAAACAGATTATTTACCATCATTGCCAGGGTTTAAATTGGCAAGAAGTACAAATTCAGATGTGTATAGAGAATTTAGAACAAATACAGGGAATATTATTAGGAATATTCAGAAAAATCCTGAGATTAAATTAATAGGAGATGAATCTTTAAAAAGAATCGGTAATCAATCCGTTAGTTTTTATGTTGTAAATGAGGGACTTGGTATTCCTTATGTTAGTCCTATGTTGGCGGAATCACTTGGTGGTTTACCTCCATTGTTAATTGTAAGTACGAAACTCGATGAAATTTTTTTTTTTTGAAAAGTCTTTAAAGCCTTTTAATAATAATAATAATATATATATATATTTTTAGATTGCCGGAAATGCAGAAATATTACGTGATGAAGCAATTTATCTTGCTTATAGAGCCTCTAATCCAGAAAAATATCGTTTACCAAAATATGAAGTTGATTTTGATAATTCACGTTTTAAATCTCCCAGTAAACAGGTCATACTTGAAATATATGATGAAATGTTTCATAATTTTCATGTAAGACATTTTATTGAACTTTTTTTTTTTTTTTTTTTTTTTTTTTTTTTTTTATAACGTTTACTTACATTAATTACGTTAAATTCTTTTAAACAATAAAGTATTCTCCCCTTGAAGCATCAAAAGTAACAGTTCGAAGAGCTGGTGAATTCATTTCCACTGTTATACAAGAAGCCCTCCAAGCTAATCCAACATCAAATAAATTTGAAACTTACAAAATAACTTATCAAGGAGAAGTTCAGAATTTTGATGAATCAAGTATTGAAAATGTTCTTACTTGGGATAAAGCTGGTGTATTTCCAGGTGTTTAAAAAAACCGCAGTAGTGAATGGATATTAACATATGAATAACATATGGGAATTTTTAATTACGATATTAAACATTCATATACTAATTAATATATATACAGTACAATAATATACTGCATATGTTAATAATATATGTATATAAATGTATGAACTAAATATAAAAAAAAGGAAGCTTGTAATATTTAAGAAAATTATTACCCGAAAGCATTCATCAATTAATAATTAATACGTTACACTTTCTTTAATAACAATGACATTTTTTTTTTTTCTTTCACATATATATATATATATATTTTTTATTTTATTTTATTATTATTTAATTATTATTTTATTTATTTATTTATTAAGTTATTAAAATAATCTATAGTAATCCCCAGTAAAACATTCTTTGAACTTCTAAAAACAATTTTAGTATTGGAAACGCGAAAAAAAAATAAAATAAAATAAAATAAATAAATAACATAACATAACATAACATGCAATTACACACACATGCACATATTTATTTACATTTTTTAAAACAAATATTAAAACCACGAAAAAAAAAAAATTTGGCGTTTTTTTTTTTCTTTTATTCGAATCGAATTTGGGTAATTTATAATTACTTTTTTTTTTTTGTTTTGTTTCTTTTATTTCGAGCAAAAAAAAAAAGTTATTTAAAATTGTAGAGTTTAGTTAACCTGTAAATTTGTTGATTTTTACGGGGAAACTCCCCAAATCCCCAATAATTAAAAGGAAATATAACCATTTTAAGGTTGATACAAAAAATAAAAAAACCAGATTTGATTTATAAAGTATACGCCCCCAGCCAAAGATCCGGAAAAGGGGAAAGGGTGAGAGAAAGAGTGAATAGAATAATTTTCGAATAAACAATTATGTATCAAAAAAAAAAAAAAAAAAAAAAAAATTTTTTTTTTTTTTTTAATATTTTTTTTTTT
>QZLH01000183.1:40844-70844 GCA_003833135.1 Oehlia diaphana | reverse complement strand
AAAAAATTAAAAAAAAAAAAAAAAAAAAAAAAAAAAAAAAAAAAAAAAAAAAAAAAAAAAAAAAAAAAAAAAAGGTGAAAAATTTTTTTTTTTCTTTTTTTTTTCAATATAAATAAACAGGTAATATACAAAATTGGAATACTTTTGTTTTAATTGTTTTCGATTAAGAGTCACAAGGTTATTCAAATTTACAATAAAAAATAGAGAGATATACCTTTGTGTATAGTATACAGTAGATATATAAAAAGTGAACAAGAAATATAAGTTTAAAAATTTAAGGTAAAATAAATATTTAGTCAAACTTAAGGCGCATATATATATACACACACAAAATATAAACAACAATTTGTGGATACTTTTTATAAATTTACTTCCCTTTCGTAAGTGTAAATAAATAAATGCCTTTGAGAAAAAAAAAAAAAAAAAAATTTTTTTTTTTTATATTTTTATTTTATTTTTGTTTTAAACTTTAACTATTTATCTCACTTATTTATCTATTTATCTCACAAGAATTTTTTTTTTTAAAGGAAAAAAAAAGTAGGTAAACAAGGAAAAAAAAGAAAGGGCGCGATAAAAAAAAAAAAAATAAAAATAAAAAAAAAAATTAATTTATAGTGTTGTATATTACCTATTTATGGGTTATTGTTTATATCTATATTCAGTAATTAGAGTAACGATTGTGTTGCCATGGAATCGAAGTTTATTTCACACGTGTAATGCATGTAATGCATACATTACATAGCTTGCATAATTTATACAATTTTAATATACGGGTACTGTATTAACTGTAATACTGTAATTAAATTATATGGGATATTTATATTTTATTTATACAAAAAAAAAAAAAAAAAAAAAAAAAAAATCCAGGGTTTTTTATTCATAATCTTATGGCTTGTGAAAATATTATTATTATATATATATATATATTTTTTTTTTTTGATCTTCCACGCCCAATAAAAAAAAGATGATGTTTAGATAGAAACGTTACAAGTTTTTTGTTACTCCAAATGGAAATATTTCATCTCATCATTAAAAGGAGTTTGATAAGTTTGATGAGAAAAAAAAAAAAAAAATCTTTTTTTTTTAAGGGTAATAATAAATGAGGATGAAAATCGGGTGGTGACTAAAAGTGTTACAAAAGAAGTTGATATATTGATATAGGAAAATCATGACTTCATTGAAATCATTGAATCTTTAAAAGCACCGCGGAATGGCGCGGACGATAATAATATTATATGTATGGGGATAAAAGATTTTTTTTTTTTTTAATAATAATAATTATTATTAATATTAAATAATAAACAGGTTGCGCAAATTGAAATATGTGTTTGCGTATGTTGCGTATATTGCGTAGTACTTGAAACGCGATTATAAATTTATTACCATTGTAAGTTAGTTAACTCTTACACTTTGTAAATTACAATAATTCTTAATAGAATTAATGCGTGTGAGAATATACTGTACAGTATATGTATTAAATTAATTGTTATACAAAAAATATGTAGATTGGCGCATTTTCCGTCTTATCTGAAAAAAAAAATTATTTATATTTTTAAGGACGACCACAAAAAATGAAAGATTTCCCTTGCAGTTGTAGGGACTTTATGGTTTAGGGAATTTGTCGTACCAGTGCATTTTTCTTTGCATTCAATCCAATTATAGTTTGATGCTTAATAAGAAAGTTTAACAAAACAAATTCGAATCCTTTTTTAAAGTGCATAATTTTTAATGCAGCCCACAGAACATTTTATGTACGAAACTTAATCATATGGTAAAAAAAATATGTTCAGTAAGTGTGGTAATAATAATGTAATAATAATGTAATAATAATAATATTATTATTATTATCTAAAAGAAATTTTTTTTTTTTCTTTTTTTTTTTCAATAATTCATAATAATAATAACATGCAAAAAAAAATTCTTTGCATATTTGTTGTCTTTTAAATTACATAACAAATAGTAACACCAAAAAAAAAAAAAAAAAAAAAAAAAAAAAATTATTAAAAAAAAAAAAAAAAATAAAAATTTTTTTTTTTTTTTTTTTTTTTCAGCACGCCAAATAATGTGACAACACATTTTTTTCATTACCAATTAGCCGTTGAACTGCCGTAATGAGAACACAATGGATAATTACCACGATTGCAGGAAATTTTACAGTTAGTGCAATATATTTGCAGTTAAATACAATTTATAATATAGTTAGTAAAAAAAAAAAAGCCATAAAGATGAAAAAAGAAAGGATTAAAAAGAACGAATTATTTATTTTAAAGTTCTTCACGTGAGATCTTTTTGCCAATTAGGAGACCAAATGAGATTCGACGAATGAAAATCAAACAACCAATACTTTTTATTAAGATAAACCTTTCAGAATTCCAAATTTGGATAAATCTAATATTATACTAAACAAATTAGTTGCTTTTTTATTTATTCTTTGTATATGTTACACTTTTAAAATTTTTTTAACAAAAAAAGAATGTTTATCAATGAAGTTCAAAACTTTTTTCAGCTTAAATCATTAAAATGAATAAAAATGAATCACATATTGACCATATTGCATATATGCAATGCAAGAAATGTTTCCAGTCATAATTCTTTTTTTATTAAAAGATTTTACTGCGTAATAATTTTCCTAATCCATGTTGAATTTTGGCTCGGGAATTTTGACGTTCCCTTTTTTGAGGATCTTCTAGGGGAAAGTTTGAAGAATTTAAGGTTTTTTTTAATTTCTTACACTACTAATGAAAAATTTGAAATTTTTGTATTTTTTCTTATCTTTCAATTTATTCCATAAGGAGTCATATTTATAAATATATAAATATATATATATATATATATATATATTTCAAAGGGAATTTTATTAAACTTTATATAATAAATAAATAATAATTATTTATTTATTTATATAATGAAAATAATGAAAATTCTTTAAATGTTCAAATTTTGAAAGATAAAGAAATTACGTAATTTTTTTGTTTAATGAATGATAATAATATTTATTTATAAAAAAAAAAAAAAAAAAAAAAAAAAAAAATTAAAATTTTTTTTTTAAAAAAAAAAAAAATAACGAGAAAATAACAAGAAATAACAAAAATAACTTTTTTATTATTATTATTATTTAATCGGAAAATCTCGTGGAACTGTACCATTTTGTATTGGAATGTGAATCTTATGCAGTGAAGTTTACGATGTTTACATCAACTGACATTGTAGATCGATTATGTTATAATGTACCCAAAAGATGATCCGATACGTTTCATTTCCATTTAGATTCCGATATATATAGTATATATATATATAAAAAGGTCATGAGATTAAAAATTTAGTGAACAATGAAACATGTAAGTATGTAACTTTTCACTCAATCACATGTAAAAAAAACAATAAAAATTAGTTTAGGGCTGCGCCATACTTGACATGAGAAAAAACTTTTGGGCGCATCTTAATTGTAAACGTAAACGCATGTAAATAAAACAGAGTTACCACACTTGCATTTTTTTTGCCATACTTCAGTAATTGCATATAATGTATTTCTTTTATGAACATTATCTCCAAATGCCCTTTGTCATAAAATTTCCCCAACAAAAAATCAAAAAGAGAAGAAAGAAAACTCATTTTATATAAATTCCCAATTATATTTAAGGTAAAACGTGACTTAATAATAAGAAACCCGCAGTTGCTTACTTAAAAATAAGAAAGAACGTGGTATTTGGTGATATAGAATAAATCTAATAAAGGTTAGTTAAAGTAGTACATTGAATTACTATTTTTTTATAATTAGGAATGATCGATGATTATTTAATATACTTTAGTTAAATTAAAAAGAGAATTGTTTTTGAAGTCTTTTTTTAAATACGCGTGAGATCAATTTTAAATTTTTCCTCGAATCAGAATGAAGATCAAAAAGGATAAAAAAATCATTTCAAGTAGTGATAGTGTAGTGATAGTATAGTGATGGTGTAGTGATAGTAACAGTGTAGTGATAGTGTAGTAATAGTAGTAATATTGTAGTAATACTATATATATATATATATATATATATACTGTATATATATACATATACTGATATGTAATATATGTATACGGAAAAATTAATGATATATATCGCGCAAAAATGGGTAATTTTTAATATAAAAAAAAAATATGCTATAAATAATACGCGCTTAACTTATTAAAAGGTATAATAAAGAACCTTAATTTTCATTGAACTTTTGAATTCTCCCGATTATGCACCATTATCTACTGTATAATATAATAAACTTGCGCTATCAATTTCTAAAAGTATAGATAAGAAATCCAATTTATAATGAAATATGTATAATATTACTAATTAAGTAGAACTTAATTCACCTTGTCTAATTACTTTTTTCTCTAAACAATGTCTTTTTTTTTTTAATAAAAAAAAAATATATATATATAATATAATATATATAATATATAAATATAAGTAGTGTAAATGTGTTAAATGTTAGATTTTTTTTTTTTTTATGTGTATAAAATAGGATATGCAATATAATATTAATATATATATAATACAATACTAAATAATACAATAATATATATAAATAATATATAATATATATATATATAAGTTGATGATCTGATTGGCCCGATAATTCGATAATTGGAAAGTTCATACGTGGCACAGTAAGAATTCATTCAAAATATATGATGCAAACTATGCATATTTGTATTCATTGAAAATAATATTTAAAGTTTCATTCGAAATCTAAGTATTATATAATTAACACAAAAAAAAAAAAAATTTATTTTCCGTTTTTATTCTTATTAAGTAATTTTTAAGTGGACAAAAAAATGAACAATAATAAGTAAAAAACGATATTATTTTCTTTATGTCTTAAACCTTTCTAAAAAAGTGAAACGCGATTTAATCATCAAATCGTAACAATAAAGTAATAATTTTTTTAGTGAAAATTATAAAAAAGGAAAAGTTGAATAACTTTTTTTTAACCAAAATTAAATTTGAATTTTAATGAAATTGATATCAAACAGATCTTATCCTTGTATCAATTAAAAAGAAAAAAAAATGTGTAAGCGCCATAAAGGAGATGAGAGGTTCTTTATGGTTAATAAAATTTCCTATTTGGTTAAGAGGCGCGTGTGACTATTTTATTAAATAAAGGCGCGAGAGAGTAGGCGAAAACCAGTTTCATTATTTAGAACAAACAAACATTAGGATTTTTTTTTTAAAAAAATACCAAAAGGTCTAAATTCAATGGCGTAATTGATTTTGCGCCTGACCTACATTACCACCGAATATCAAATATTATCACGTGAATTTTGATTTAAACCAATTATATAATAAAAGTGTTTTTTTTTTTTTTAACTCTTTCTTTAAACGGTCTCATCATTTGATGAAAATCTTGCATACCATATTTGTTTTTCTAAATAATAATAATAAGTAATTATAATAATAATAAAAAAAGGAAAAAGGAAAAAAACAAAATTATTATTCTTATTTTTTTTTTTTTTTTTTTTTGTACGTTTTTTTTTTTTTTTTTTACCAAAAATAACCAAAAAAATTTTTTTTTTTAAAAAAAAAAAAAAAAAAAAAAAAAAAAAAAAAAAAAAAAAAAAAAAAAAAAAATTTCATGCGGGATTATTTTAATTCGTTATCTTAAATAAAAATAATGTAAATTATTGCATAAAAAAGTACATATTAAAATTTTTTTTTTTTTTTTTTTTTTTTTNAAAAAAATTTATTTAAAAAAAAAAAAAAAAAAAACGATCAAGAAACATTTAACGTTTTTTGTATAACATAAAAAAAAAAAAAAAATTTTTAAAAAAACTTTATAAGTTAAACTCCTTCTTAGAGTGGAATTTCATAGTTATTTGAATCGGAATTTACCGGTCAATTCTGAGGCTTCTTTATTTGGGAGAGGCTTAAAAAAAAAAAAAAAAAAAATTTATAATTCCTTTATAAGATTCCGTAAAAAAAGAATTTGCAATTCCTTGCATAGCCCCAAATCAAAATTAGTTTATTTTAAACTATTTATCTGGTTATGATTAACGATCACAGCGATTATAGCGAACTAATTTGATAATTTTATTATAATTAGTAATTCATACAAGGCTAAAAAAACTTTTTATTTTATCTGTACGTTTAACGCCCTGCATTATTATAATCTGACCCCCAAAAGAATTCCCAATTTGATTTCTCCCACCCCCCTTTTTTTTATTATTATTAATTTTGGAATCTCGGATTTTAAATTCCTTTGAAAGATAACACTAGATACTTCTAATTCTTATGTAATCACCTGATAAAGCAAATCTTGTCATCCGCAGTAATTTGCAATTTAATAAGAAAGAATTCTCACGAAAAATATAAAAATGTTCATTAATTATTATTATTTTTAAGGATAAAAATAAGGTTATTTGATATCATTTCGCCATTTTGCTTAATACAGGTTTATTTTTCTTCCCTTTCTTGAATAAATCTTTTTTTTTTTTTTTTTGTAAAACATCTAAACCAACTTTTTTATAGTTTTTCTCAATCCGAAAAAATGATTTGACCAATTAAAGTCTTTTGTGTTAGGTAAAGTGAAAAGTGAAATACCCTCGTGTCAGGTAAAGTTTTAAAACTTTAATTTTATTTTATTTACAACATTTTCATTGGATAATAAATGAAATTTTGTTTGTATTTGAAAATTAATATTTTTTTTTTTTTTTTTTTTTTGGCCAGAATTAACATTTTGGTTAATTCATCACGTGATAATCAATATCATTCGAAAAAAAAAAAAAAAAAAAAATTTATTTAGTCTGAAAAATTTTAAAGTTTTTTAAGTGGTTTCAGTTTTTTTTCTAAAAAAAATTATGTCTAATAAAAAAAAATTCTAAAAAAAAAATTTTTTTTTTACTTTCTTATCCAAAGAAAATTAAATAATTATTTTACAAAAGAATAATACAAAAAATTAACAAAATTTAAAAAAAAAAGGGGGGTTCTTAGATATTATGTTGTATTTGTTTCATTCCCCCCTTCCTCCATTTTCTTATCTAATAAAACTTTATCTTCAACAGTAATATTTGCTTCACTTCCCCCCTTCTTCTGTTTTATCTTCTGACAAAACAATGTTACTCGTTTCATTTCCCCCTTCTTCTATTTTAATTTCGGATAAACCGGTATTAATCATTTCACTTTTCCCTTCCTCTATTTTAACGTCAGATAAACCGGTATTAATCGTTTCACTTTTCCCTTCTTCTATTTTAACATCGGATAAACCGGTACTAATCATTTCACTTTTCTCTTCTAATTTTTTCTCTTCTTCAGATAAACCGGTATTAATTGTTTCACCTTTCTCTTCTTCTACTCTTTTCCCTTCTTCTACTTTATCACCTTCCGAATCATCAACAGTTACTTCAGGTATTACTTCAGATATTATACTTAATTCTCTAGGATGAGATTCCCCATCATCTATCCTAGGACTAGTAGATCTTACAGGAGTACGTCCTAATGACGATGTGGAATTAGTGGAATTATTACCATTACCATTACTATTATCATTACCATTACCACTTTCATTACCATTACCATTATTATTACCACCATCACCACCATTACCGTTATCATTACCATTACCATTACCATTACCATTTCCCTCAATGGTAACACCTTCCCTAACTTCATCTAAAGTAATATCAAGTACCGTATTATTGTTGCTTACATTTTCTTCTATGGAATCATAAGGAGGGGGTAATTCTCCTGGAGGGAAAAAGAATTGTGTTAAACTATTAACAATTCCATTGGAAGTAGAAGGAGGACGTTCTTCATCTACAACGCTATAAGGGGGTAAAGTTCTAATACTGTTTGATCTATTTAAAGAAGCACCACGATTCAATATAGAAGTACCCCTTCTTAATCTACCACCTGCAGTACTTATGGTAATGATTTCTCCAGTTTCTGGATCAATTTCCCTACGTAAGTAATGTGTATCATCATCATCATTATCACGTTTTTTAAACATTTTACGAGCGTATCCATATATTGCCATTGAAGCAAATAATATTACTAAAATTATAATTATAACAACCATCGATCCTGAAGAATTTTTCGGGTCATCATTATTATTACTATTATTACCACTTTTAACATTAACATCATCTCCTTGTATTACATTAAAATTTCTACCACTTTTTAATTGATTATAAGCTACAAATCCATCACTTATACAAGTCGTATTTGTAACTGTGATATTACCATCAACAGGTTGGTTTATTGTCGTTAACCCACATAATTGAGTTAAACATTGATTTGATGAAACACAATTTGCTCTTTGTGTATTTGTATTAATCTTTTTCCTACATCTATTATTATCACAATATAATTGTTGTAAAGATATATCAGTCGCTGATATTACTATATTACTACAACTACCAATAAAATCCAATGGTCTAACAAAACTACCCGAAGGAATTGGATTAGTAAGATTCCAATTTTGATAAAAAAATGTCAATAACCAACTTTTATTTTCATCTGACCATAAATTGTAGTCAAACATTTCACAAAGATCTCTTTGTTTTCTACCAATAGTACTTCCAATATATTCTATCGGGGGAAACACTGCGGAATTTAATTTCCAACTATAAGTTGTAATATTACTATTAAAATTACCACATATTGGACCTTCTGGTGCTGCAAAACATACTTGAGAATTATAACAATAATTTCTCACTCCACAATCAATAGTCAGTGAATTATTATTATTTACAGTATCAGACATAATGCTTTTAAAGATATATATGTGTACGGTATTTGTTATTTTTAAAAATATATATATATATGAGTGTTAACGTATATATTTTATATCGTTTTGTAAAAAAAAAAAAAAAAATCGCAAATAAAAAGAGAAAAAAAAGAATTTTGATTTTTTTTGTAAAAGAGAGAAACGTTAAAACGTTTCTATTATTACCCGTATAAATATCCATTTGCAGATCATTTATTCCTTTTATAGATTTGACATTCACGTATATATAGATCATATAGATTCAACTTTTTGATTTACTATTTATTAAATTACTATGCTTTATTTGGTAATAATTTAAAAAGAATCAATTTTCCATTTTTAATTACTAAATTATTGTAAAACGATTCCTTATAATATCGTTTTACCAAATAGTATAGTGATCTTCCTTGCATCAACAAATTTCCTTGGCAATTAACGTTACAAGTTACAATGAGGAATTTAATGTTTTATGAACAAATCTTCTAATTTACTTTTTTTTTAAAAAAATTTCAATAATTCTTTTCGAAAAAAAATTTTATATAAATAGATTTTTACAACTTGTTTCATAATTTAAAAACTAAAAATTCAAACTTAACTTAGCCAATTCCCAAATTCAATTATATCCTCATTTTTTTTTTTTTAACCTTTACCCTCGCCACATCAACCGATAGATCGCTAAGCCCCCCTTAATTAATTATTATTGTATAGATATTTCTATTCTTGTTTTAATTCGTGAAAAAATATATATCAGATATATGTATCAATCGTCACATGATGACTTATTTAGTCATTAATTATTTTTTTGATAAACAAATCAATTTTTTTTTTTTTAGGCTGAAACAAATCTTATTTATCCGTTATTTATTTTTTGGAAATTTTTGAAAATTTTACGTTTCATACGTACAGTTGATAACAGTATTATGCATATTACATTAGAAATTACAATTTAGTAATTTTTAAATATTTATTTTATAAATTTATTATAATTAATTATATTTATTATAATAAGTTATAATATAAAACGTTTCAAAGAAATCAATTTTTTTTTTTGTGTAAAACAATTTGACAATATGAAAAAGATAGATAATGTTTATATACAATATAATCTTTGGCAAAATATTTTTCACTATCTGTGTATTATTTTTTTTTTTTTTTTTTTTTTTTTTTTTTTTTTTTTTTTTGGTTTTTTTTTTTTTTTTTTTTTTTTTTTTTTTTTTTTTTTCGTTCGGAATTATCTTTTTTTTTTCGGACAAAAAAAAAATATAATTATAATAAAATATAAATTTAAAAATATAAATAAATAAATAAATAAATAAATAATTATGGAATAATTATAGTATGTAGTACATATCTATTATATCTATTATATTCATCAATATTACATAACACAAACATAATATTATCATAGAATATTCCTTAGTTTCCCAAATGTTTCATACAAAATGTCCTAAAACTTTTTTTATTTTTAAAAAAAAAATAATAATAATTGAAAATAATGTTACTTAAAAAAGATCTCATATTCTTATTGGTCCTTTATTTCAGATTGAATGAGAAAAATTTTAATAAAAGAAAGAAAGAAAAAAAAAAAAATTTTTTTTTCTTAACCCGTTTATAGTTAAGATGTGACTTATTATTATATCTTCAAAAATGGATTTCCATAGAATTTCCATGGATTTTCATTTTTTTTTATACTGCTTTTGGGTAATAAAATAAGGTCTCGTTCATCTTGATCGGTAACAATTATAAAAAAAAAATTAATTTTTGATTTTTTTTTTTTTTCAAACGACGAATATAATCATACATACATATGATACATATGCCAAATTGCCAACTTGCTTGCGTTACTATTGATACTTAAGCCCTCGGCCGGCTGTGAGACTGATTTGTTTGAACTTAAATTACGAAATAGTCCAGCATAGTAGTAAATGGTAATATCGTAAGAGAAGGGTCGAAGAAAATTGGTTTAATGTACAAATTATATTGTTTATTCTCCTGCCGGGTTATCGGGTTTATCGGGTTCGGTTCGGGTTATCAGAGTAGTCATTTATCATTACAGTAATAAAATACCGAGGATAACATGTATGTATGTATGTATGTATGTACAATTAATTAATTGATAAACTGTCAAATATTTTGTGCGTATAGTAATAATGTAAGATCCATTAAGAATTCTAAAATGTACTCTTTATTAATAATATTATTACAGTTTCTGAGTTCTAATCCACGGATTGACGGATAAACGGATGAGCACATTTCGGCAATTATAATCAAAACTATATCCCAATATATTATTATAGTAAATTTAAAAATCCTTTTTTAATATAGAAAAAGAGAGAAATTCGATTTAGATTAAAAATTCATCTAATGGATAAAGAATTAAATTCGAATTATCCAAATCAAAATTTCTCTTATATTTATTAATACTGTATTTTGTTGTTATTGGATATATATCAGGAAATTTTTTTCTACGTAAAAATCCATTATTAATATATTGTATTATTGGATATACATCAGGAAATCTTTTCTACGTAAAAATCCATCTAACGGATCTAACCATCTAACGGATCTAACGGATAAAGAATTCAATCTGATTGATCCGAATCAAATTTCTCTTCTAAATTTATTATTTTGTGTTATTGGTTATAAACCTTAGTAAAAAATCTTTTTCTTTATTGATTAAAATCCTGCCTATCAATTCGCGGGTTCGAAATTCTGAATATGAATTTTTTTTTTTAAAAAAAAAAAAAAAATATGGATTCAATTATACCATTTCATCACCAACATATTGTTTTTTAAACGAATAAGAATTTCTATGTATGATAAATTGTCATTCACATCACATTTGGTAACATTCCATTTTTTTTACCAAGTCACCCCTATAATTATTATAAGGGTAGTGTATAAAAATTTGGACTTTGGAATCGAATATATACGAATATACTCGGGTATTCATTTAATTTAAAGGTGTATTCGAATAATATTAATAAATTTATCCGAATAAATTGATAATATCATTTGAATAGAAATACAAATATATTCCACGAATATTCGATTAGTTATTTAATATTCGAGTATATTCGAATTATTCGAATAAATAATTCATGATACCTTATATATATAACGTGATTTTGATTATGTCTTTAAATGTTAAAAAAAATTAATTCTAATGTATGTAAAAATCATAAATTCTAGCGCCTTCGGCTTGTGACCAGTTAATAGACGTGATTCATCTTTGAAATATGAATTATCCCAATGATCTTTCATTAAATCTTCAGAGTCAACCTCATAGTATAAAAACTAATAAAATTTTTAATACATGTGCAAGTCGATAACAACCTGCAGCTTCATAGCACGTGATCGACTGCGTATTAACTCGTCACGGATATTCATTTGTGCGACCCCGCTAAGATTTTTATTATATACCCTCACATGCAAGTTCTTCATTTATTTCAAACTTTAGAATTTAACAAGTTTTTCAAAACTGTAAAAGTGTAAAAACTTGAATTTAGTTAGTTTGAAATTATATGTAAATATTAAATAAATATGTAATAATAGAATTAAATAAATAATTTTACTCTTTATATTAAATATAAAAAATTTTAGTTAAAAAAACATTATAAAAGTCTGCAATACTTAATGAAAAGGTGAAATTATATTTAATCTATTTAATCTTATTTAATCTTGTAATTATATCAGATATTAAAATTGTATTAAAAAACTGACAAAAACTTTGACTTTAAGACTCAAAATAGACAAGACTTTGGTTTTAAGGTCTTCAATTATAAGGCTGTAGTATAAAGGACTTCTTGCATTTTCTCATGCTAGTTGTTGAAGGAAACTAAGCTGTTATTAGATCTGGATCACATATGTGATGCAAGTGATGAAGATTAAAAATGCATCATTGATGAAGTGATGACTGATGCAGGGAGGATGAATGACCTCTTGAAGGATTAGGTGATGAAGGTTAGTTTGATGGTACTGAATGGTATTGAACAGGATGGAATTTATCATATAGTTTTGTTTAGCTTGTTACTGGTGTTGACTCGATGAAGGTGAGAAGGACCCTTAGATTTTACAAAAGACTTTAGATTTATTACAATCTGTACAAGAAGTGAAAAAAGAGACAGACAATTAAATTTCAGGCAACGAAGATTTTATCTTGCCTAATTGGCCAAATTTACAATAAAATATTAAAGAAAATATTAAGCCATATATTCATAATATTCTACCTTATGATTGAAGATTGAAATGATTAATATAGTAATTAATATAATTCATATAGTATAGTTTAAAGAGAAGTTTCATATTCATATATAAATTTCAAAAGGACAGTTATTTATTGGCATACTCAAGATAAAGTCAATCAACAATTTAATTTATGATAGAATATATACAGTTGCAACTTGCAAGTTTAATGAAACTTGCTAATGAATTCAATATTTTATAACAGATTATAATGAATTCATAACTGATGAAGTATGAAGACAATGCACCTTAAAGCAGCTGATCAACAAAAATTAAAAAAAATAATGGTGAAATAGTCTCTAAACTTAGTCTCTTCATTATATATAAAATTGGAGTATTAATTAATAGTTTAATTTCAATAATAAAAGGCTAAATATTTTTATAATATATTGATGAAGCAAATTTATAACATGTATTGAAGTTGTAAAAGGATAAGAAATGAGGAGTTGCATTAATGATGCTATTTAAAAGTTAAACTTTCAGAATCATACCATTAATTTTTAGTAATAATAATTATTATTCTACTGGTATTTTCCTGACAGCTAAAATAACTTAATAGATAGAAACAACATTAATAATCATATAAACACCTTAAAGATCAAGAAGTTAATGGTGATGCTATTATTACAATGACTTTATAGAGATTATAGTGTCTCTTGAATCAGCTAAAAAAATCTTAAAGTTAGTTAAAGAGGGGTAAATAATAAAATCTAATGCAAAAGAATATGTGGTCAATTAACTGTTAATAATATACTAATTTACATTAGAATTGACTATCAGCATGTTTATAAATAGCAAAAACTTATGATTTTCATTAAATTTTCAAATTTATATTCATTTACTACTTACTGAAGACAATGATTATAATATTTAATTTAATGGTCTTTATAAAACTTTAGAAAACAATCAAGTATTTATATATATTTTAAGAGTGCAATTTGATATTAGTATAATCATATAATTTTTTTAAGCATCTTTAATAAAATTTTGACATGAAAATTGAAAATTTTAAGTAAGAATTATTTCATGATTATTGCTGTGATAAGTTTTAATTATATATCTTTGCTAATTTAATTAACTCAAATTTTATCTTGATCTAGATTATCTTCCTGCTATTAAAAATTTTTGTTACAATGTTGATAAGTGTGCAGTACAATATTTAAAAAAATTATTACTAAGATAGTTATCAGAGTTTATGATATAAGATTTTCTCCTGAACCTAAACAAAAATACTGTATTAAGTTAAATGTTCAAGATAAGATGATTATGCAAATAAGGTATACTATTTTTGGTTGTGGTTATTGAGAATATAGATAATAAGTATGATATGACCTTTGTGATATGGGCAAGTATAGTTAGTATGGTACCTAATTCTTATTAAATATAGCTAATAATTAACCATATCATATACCGTATATAGTGGGCTACAGTACCCCGGGTATCTTGCAAAAATCGGGGTTTGACCCTGTACCCCCAGGTACTAAACAAAACCTAAAAATTCCGTTTTTTGCGAATATCTCACGATCTACCAGTCCAATTTGAACGATCATTTTTTTATTTTGAAGAGCTCAATGAGTGCTATCAAATAAAAAAAAAGATCGCTCAAATCTGATCATTGGATCACGAGATAATTGTAAAATATCCCCCCGAGTACTATACAATTCTATGAAATTTTTCAAGGGGGGTACTATGCATAGGGGGGTACTATGGCCCGCGATATACGGTATATTGTACAATAGATGTCATGATTATACTAATTTTTGCTTCTAATAATTCTATTAATTTGGCTGGTGAACCAGATCTAATTAATCAACTGGAATTTCTTGATTTGTAATTATTTGTAATTATCCAGACCTATGTCTTCTGCTATTATTACATGAAATTTAAGTTAATTATATAACGAATCTAATTGGAACCTAGGATAAAAATTAGTATAGCCCAAAGGGCTCTGATTATATCATACTCATTATCATCATAACGGTGGTAATGTATTTGCAATAAAATAATGTTTGGACTTGCAAACTAATTAACTATATTTTTATACAGAATTTCTGAAGAATTTAGTTTTAACAGAATGCAAACAACAAGTCTCTATAAAACTTTATAAGGCTGATGTTACATTTCTTACATTTGCTAATTTTATTCATATACAGTAATTGATATCTATTTCTATTCTATCCAGATTATCAATGATCAAAAAATTAATATTGGATTAATATTTTTATAGGTAGTATAGACTTGTATGATCTGCAAATATTAGTATAGAAGATTATTTATAATTCTATTCCTGTGCAATATTTTTAAGTGGATTCTATATTCAAAATAAAAAATTGATATTCTAACACATAAAACATAGTACAAGAACAAAATTATAAAAAAGATGACAAAAAATTTGGACAACTATGTGACCTCATATCAATTAAAATAATAATTGATTTTCTGAAATTAAGATGAAAAATAGCACTTGAGTAGTAATCACAAAAATGATTAATTCGTATTAAAAAATGAGTCTAGAATCTGAGTGTTCATTACGTCAAAAATATTAATACTGTCATTTTTATAGTCAACTAAACTTTTCAATATAAGCTAAATTATAGATAGTATGTATTAACTGTAAATTTTAATCAATATAATTTTTTGTCCGTTAATTTTCTAATTTATTTCTATTTAGGAGTGAAAATTTAATTATATTTATACAGTATATTTGATGCGATCACTTCCAAGTATATGTGGTATGAATTTTCAATATCATTTGACAGAAATTAAAGCTTTGATAAATTAAAAACTTTGGCTGAGAAAATTAATGATCTTATGAATTTTCAGATATTAATAATGTAAGTACTAATGGTAAAATACTGTAGAGAAGGAACCTTCTAATTCCTCTTACTCAACCTAAATTTGATGCATTAATTGGCAGTAAAGGTGCAAACTTTACTGATGTAACTGTCGTAATAAAGTTACATTAATAATGTTATTGCAGATGTTCATATAGAAAATTTATAATAATTTATATAATATCAAGCTTCATGAGTTACTGAGCAACCAGAGGCCAAGGAACTATGAATACGGAATACCATTATTTAATTGCTGGAAGAAGTTGAAAAACTTTCTGGAATTCCATTGCAAAAAAGGTGAACGAGAGGTATGGATGTCGATATACTGGCAACAATGCTAATCAAAATTTAATGGATTTGTTACAACCTTTCAGTCCTTTCATTTACTTAATGGGTGATGTAGCTAAAAAAGAAAAAGTCTGCACCCTAGTTGGACTAGTATAGTCGTTGGAAGCCATACAATCACTTTGCAGGGTAGTTCATCCAAGTAGGTTAGATCAGTTGGATCAGTTAATAAAGCAATTCAAGCAAACACTTGATCACCATTGGTTTATATGCAAAAGTTTTAATTTTATTATGTATTTACTATCTCTAGATATATTTGTCTTGAATTATGTGGATAGTCTTGATATTTTATTACCGTATTTGCCCAAAAATAAGCAACATGGCCCGCATTATAACAAATTTTGGCCCACATTACCAAAGCTAGGCCGGCATTATGTGCAAAAACTTGTTGCTTATTTTTTGGGCAAATACGGTATTTTATTTAAAAATAAACTTTTGTTTTGCCAATTTTTTGGTGAATTGCCGAAATGATCATTCTCACCCGATTTTCGATGAGTATAATGAGGTGTGCGACACGCAGTAATATCTAGTATATTAACGTAAGACTTTTATTAATAGCAGATTGTAATCGCATGGATCAGTTGCAACGTGTATCTCGTAAAACGAAAGTTCTAACGTAAATATTAATATATTTTTATAAATTCGTACACTATTAACGTTCCCAAGATAATAATAAGAGAAAGAGAAAAATGGTTTCATGTTCGTGAAGTGAAATTGTTATCGAAACAATTAATATTTAGTATTACATGAAAATACATAATTTAATTAACGTTATTTCTATTTTAAGTTAAATCTTCACGGAATTTTTTTTTTAATCTTGTCATTCTTGTCATTACACACTTTATGAGTTGCGTAATGCATGCATTTCATTAACTTTTTTCCTGTCTCCTGGGCACACCAAATATGATTACATGGTGGTTACACCACCAAGATTTTCAATTTTATTTTTTATTTTTTGTGTAATATAAAGATGCATTTCATAAAAATAAGATGTATAAAATAAACAAACAATGATATGTTATTCAAAGAATTTATATATTTTATTTGTTTGATTATTAAATAAAAGATTTAATATTATGACGAAGCATATAAAATACAATAGTTATTTCATTAATAATGCGATGATTTTGGTGATTTAATTATGTTTCCTTTTTCCATTATCATATAAATCAGAAATACTCTGATTAATATACTAGTTATTATATATAATGGTAATGGAGATGCAATGGTATAAATTAAATATTATTAGAAGATATTTTTTGTTTATATTTACAAAATATTTTGTTTAAGGAATATTTTACCATTCATGTTATTGATGTTTATAAGTTGGTCTATTGGATCTTCAGCATTCAACTCATCTTGTACTATGGAATACCAAGATGGAATTGTTGCAAAGATTTCTATGCTGATCAACAGATTTACACGCGAAAATTTTTTGACCCAGATACGGTATGAACATGGAATAAGCATCGAATATTCTATAGAAATTCATAAATGATTTCATTTAAAAGAATAATAAACAAATATTCATTAGTGAAACCCATTTAGCCGGCTACGATTAATTTTCGAGGTTTTGTATATATGACGCAATATTATCATTTTTCCTCGTAATTTGTTTTTGAAAAAAAATATTTAACTTAAAATGCGCGAAATTTTTAAATTTTTGTTCAAAAAATTACACGATAATTTAAATGAAATACTAAAAATAGGATCAAAAAAAATTCTTTATAAACCGGTTAATTAACCGGTTTTGGACCAGTGATTTCCAAAATCTTTAATTCGAGCAAAAAAAAAGAAAAAAAAAAGAGTTGATTATCTTTATTGGTTAAATGCAAAGAATGTATCTCAAGAATGTTTTTCACTTATAAGGTACTTCATTATAACATTTAATTCATGCCAATTTTGCATAGTAAAATATTTCATTCAAAAATACACAGTACATTGTATTATTAATATATTAATATATTTTTTATTATTATACAATAGTAGTATTAATATTATTATTTTAAATAATTCATAAAGAAAGAAACCTTTGTTTGTAAAGTTGTTATGCATTAATAAAGTACAAATAAAAATTAAATAAAATATAATTGTCAAGAAAAAAAATCATCGAGCACGTGAAATTCAGGTAAAATGTGATTGGCGTTGAGTGGTACATAATTTCGGAATATTCAATGTTTATGGTTGTGCAGTTCTGTTTAGAATGAGGCTATAAAGTGAGATTAATTCATGAAAAAAAAAAAAAAAAAAAAATTCAAATTAAAATTTTAAAGAAATCTAATAATCTCTCTCTCTCTCTTTTTTTTTAATAAAAACAAAGAAATGGAATTTTTATACATATTTTCAACTGCTTTAATTGTTGCTTTAATTACCATCTTTGTATATGTAATTAAAATATACCTAGAATTTAAAGATTCTCAGATTAGTAAAATAGTTCCAAGTAATAAGTTCGGTAAATATGATTTATCAGGAAAAGTAATAATCCTTACTGGAGCAACCGATGGGATTGGGAAAGAAATGGCAAGATTCCTTTCATCTTTCAATCCAAAACGATTAATAATTCCAGTTCGTAATAAACAAAAAGGAACAAATTTATTAAATTACATAAAAAAGCAAAATGGAAGTTCTGATAATGTTGAAATCTGGGATATAGATTTAGCTGATTTACAAAGTGTGGTTAATTTTACTGATAAATTTATTAGAGAAGTAGGAGAATTACATATGTTATTTAACAATGCTGGTAAAAGTCATTTAATAAAATTCTGATCTCATTTAATTAATTTTAATTATTAATTATTGTATTCTTTTACGTTATGTTTTGTTATAAAGGTACATTGATTTTGAGTAATGATACAAGAACAAAAGATAATTTAGAAACACATTTTCAGGTCAAAAATAAATTTTGTTTAATATTCTAAAAGAATTTTTTTTTTGTTGAATAATTTCCTTATTTTTTTTTCTTTTACGTATAGGTTAACCATTTGGCTCCATTTCTGCTTACGATAAAATTACTGGATACGTTAAAAAAATCTGCCACTCCAGATTCTCCCTCAAAAATCTCATTTACATCATCGGTGACAAATCATTATAATAACTTAAATATGGATGATTTATTACTTGTAAAAACTAAGGAATTAGTTACTAATTATTCCTATACAAAAATAATGGTTTGTAATATTAATAAAATATATTATTATAATTTTTTTTTATTTCTATTTTAAAAAAAAATCAAATCTTAATTATTATCTTTTTTTTTTTTAGAATATTATGATTAGTAATGAAATAGCTCATCGTTATCTAAATTCAAGTAAGTTAATAAAATTTATCTTATATATATTCACTATCCCTAAATTATTTAACATTCTCTCTTTTAATTAGATATAACATCAAGTTCAGCTCATCCAGGTTTAATGAACACACAATTGTTAAAATCTAATGATTTGAAAGGAGAATTAATAGTTCGATTTGTGAAATATCATACTGAATCTTGGGAACAAGGTGCAGTTAATATATTGTATCCTGTTCTTTGTTCTAATATAAATGATAATGGTAAATATTTTGATAAATGTGCTGAAAGGGAACCCAATAAAGTTACCTTGGATAAAGAATTGCGTAAAAAACTTTGGGATTTTTCGGTTGATTTATTAAAAGAAAAAGGTTATTTTTAAAAGTAGTTCATGAATTTCTATATCAATGAAATTTATTATAAACTTATTTTATTTCACTACACTAGTACTACAATAATATCAAATATTAAATAATAAATAATAACATTTTTTTAAAAAAATTTATTCTATATATTATAATACAATTTCGCTATAAAAGTTGAAAACAAATTTTTTTTTTGATCGATTTTAATATAACTCCGACCAATCTTTTTTTTTTACATCAATTCATTTGAAACTTTGGTTCAAATAAAAAAATATTTATTTTCAATTATCAGCGAGAGATACACAGAGTAAGTGCGCGGTTGTACTTTTCAAAAATGTTGTTTTGGCTTTATCTCTGCTCAAGTACTTGTATGTTAAATGGATATTAAGAAAAAGGTTAGATTACAAGGTTAAGTTATCTTCATAAACTGGTAAAATCCGGTAATGTAGATCAACACTAACCTATCAAATTATTCGTATAAGTAGTATACCACAATTATGTCGTGCATGAGTAAACAATTTTTTTACCGGTCAATTAACCGGTTATTGGTCCAAAAAATTCATTTATTCTTTTATCGTTGTTTTACAAAAATTGAAAATATAGTAAATTAAACTTTAAATTCCATTTGAATTAATGTTAGAAGGATAAGTCTAAAAGTACAAAGATTAAAATTTTGTTATTATTTGTGTTTAATCGGATAGTTTAGTCAACGATTGCTTTTTCCGAGTTAACGCGTAAAATTACGTATCTCCTTGTTCCATATTTTAAATGTCTTTTTTTTCACAGATAATAATGATGGGATTGATTCGCTCCAGATGAATCTTGTATTTGGTGAAACAATTAAAGACAAACGATAATTCAAATAATAAAAATCGATGGATTAATGCTCCAATACCAATGCTTCTCATATCTTAATTATGAAGTTAATGCTATAACTTGAAAAAAAAACATAATTTGACAATTGTAATCCAAACAAAAACACAATTTGATGCTCGTTGTTGATCCAACTTACCATTCGCGTGATTACGCCAAGTCGAAAAAGTTTAACCTAAAATTTCCAATTCAAGAAACAAAACCATCTATTCATTATATAAGGTCGATTGTTTTATTCTGCTCTTTTTTTGGGTTGAAAGTTATAGGATTTCCCCATTGCTAACATCTGCTGAAAAATGGCTGACAAGAACGAAATTAACGAGATATCGTTCAATGATGTGGTAGACTCTGAGACTGGTATACCCAAAACCACCTTACGTTCTACACTTATATCAAGAGTTGAAAAGCCAATAAATCCTTGGAAAATTTTACGCTCATTAAATAAAGCTCAAACGATTACTTTTTTGGCTGCATTTCTTGGATGGACTTTGGATGCTTTTGATTTTTTTACTGTTTCATTCGCGTAAGTTATTCTTATTTTAGTTAATTTTTCGAAAACTCGTTTAATTAGCAATAACAATAAATATTTTATTGTTCTGAAACAACAAAGTTTGCCTTATATTGCAAAGGAATTCCAAATGCAACCTTCCAAGATTTCTGCAAGGTAATTTATTACAGTTTCTACAATTTTTAAATTAATAAATTAATAATTTGCTTTAAACATTGTTTTTTTCGACAAAAGCATTACAGTGACGCTGATGTTTCGTCCAGTCGGTGCATTAATTTTTGGATTATTAGGTGACCGATTTGGTAGGAGATATCCATTGATGGCTGACATTCTATTATTTAGTACCATGGAGTTTGCCTCAGGATTTGCTCCAAATTTTCAATCCTTTATCGTTTTAAGAGCAATCTTTGGTCTTGCAATGGGTGGAGAATGGGGTTTAGGTGCTGCATTAACAATGGAAATTCTACCGCCTGAAGCTCGTGGGTACGAATTAAAATTTCTTATTTCTAATTAAAATTTTTAATTTTATTAAAAATTCGTTTTAATTTTTATGTAGCTTGGTTTCGGGTATTTTGCAACAAGGGTATGCAGCTGGTTACATAGTTGCCGCAATATTTTATTATTTAGTGACAGTAAATCTCGGATGGCGTGCCATGTTCTGGATCGGTTCCTTTCCCGCGCTACTTATCATATTATTGCGTTTTTATGTCCCCGAATCGCAACTATGGGAGAGATCACGTGAAAGCCACAAATCTATTGGACATAGTTGGATTAATGAAATAAAATTGGTACAGTAAATAACATTTGTTTGAGATTTGTTTGAAGATTAATTAAGTCATTTAACGTTTTAGGTTTTCAAACACCATTGGTCAAAAATAATTCATACTATTTTGTTAATGGCTGGTCTCAATTTCATAAGTCACGGTAAGAAGAATGACCATAACATAATTAATAGGTATAAACGCACATTAAATATTTTTTTTATCGATAGGAACTCAGGACCTTTATCCAACGTATCTCAAAACACAACTTTTATTTTCTCCTGGTACCTTATCTCAAAATTATTATTTTATATATATATGAATAAACTTATCTAAAATATTATATTCTTATGTTCATTTCTCAGAGGAAATTACGGTAACAACAATTGTAGCCAATGTAGGAGCTATAGTAGGAGGTGCGGTTTGCGGGTACGTTTCTCAATATCTGGGTCGAAGAAGAACGATTATCGTTGCGATGGTATTATTAGGTGCATCATTACCTTTATTTGTACTCCCACGTAATCGTGTCCTTTTGAGTGTTGGTGCATTCCTTGTGTACTTTTTTGTTCAGGTAAATTATACATTTCTTTAAATAATAATTTAAGCGACTTTAAATTAAGTGCAACCATTTTTTAAAAAAAATCAGGGAGCTTATGGAATTGCTCCTGCTCACTTGAATGAGTTGTCTCCTCCGAATTTTCGTGGCACATTTCCTGGGTTCACGTATCAATTAGGTGTCCTAATTGCTTCCTCATCTGCACAAATTGAAGCAGTATTGGGAGAAAAATTCCCCAAGGACGGGCTACCCGATTATGGTTTGACTCAGGTAATTCTTACGGCATGTGCTGCTTTCTGTCTAATCATATTGGCCTCTATTGGGAAGGAAGCGAAAAACGTGGATTTTGTCGAAGTTGAAATTGTAGATGATTTAAAGTCTGATACGAAGCAAGATGACACAGAAAAAGAAAGCCTACATGAATAAATAAGTAAATTAACTCTATTTCTTGTGCATATTTTTTTTTCAAATTACTGTATAATATTAGTCTTCTTTCTATTTCTATTATATATTGTTATTATCAATTATTATTTTGTGTAAATATCTACTGTATATTTTCATTTTCCCACAAGTTTTCTTTTACTAACTGTTCATTCGAAACTTTCTTGGTTACTAAGAAAGAACAGTGGCATGATTTATTTCAGAAATTTATATATGGACCGTACATTCTCTTTATTTTCAAGACCTTATTTTATTCATTTACTTCTTTTGTATATATTAACGTGATGAAAAATATTACATATGTAAGGTACAAAGACTACAAGAGTGTTAAATTATCAGTAATTTGAGTATTTTTATTTAAAGAATTTATCATTTTATTAAAATTTAAGTTATAAAATTAACAAATTGAGTGATAAAAAATTTATAACAATTTTTATTGTTTAAATAATTATTTCTTGACTCCATAAATATTCTGATACTTTTCAATCATTATCAAATGTTCTTCATAGCCACCACATTCTGTAATATACTGAACAATATTATCTAAATTAATAATTGTTTTAACAGGTAAATTATATTCTTTCTCAATCTGTTGCACAACAGTGATTTCTCCTGTCCCTTTTTCTTGTCTATCTAAGGCAATAACAATACCAACAGGATTTGCCCCATTTTCTTTAACGATTTTTAGACATTCTCTAATTGCAGTTCCCACACTGATAACATCATCCACGATTAAAACATTTCCTTTTAATGGTGCTCCAACAATATTTCCTCCTTCTCCATGAATTTTTTTTTCTTTTCTATTGAAAGAGTAAGAAACATCGATATTACACTTTTCCATTAAGGCATTAACTGTTGATAAAGCTATGGGGATTCCTTTGTAAGCAGAACCAAATACCACTTCGTAATTTAATTCGACATTTTGTAAAACGTCGGCATAAAATTGACCGACAGTTACGAATGCGCTACCTTTATTAAATTTAGCAGCATCATAAAAGTATGGACTAACTCGACCAGATTTTAAAGTATAAGTTCCAAAGGTCAGGGCTTTTTGTTCAATGGCCCATTCGATAAATTTACGTTGATAGGGTTCAAGAGACATTTTATAACTAAATTGATAGATATAAATGCTAAATATATATATTTTTTTTACAAACAGAATTTAAGTATGTGTTTATTCTCTGGTTCTCGAGTATTCAGAATTTTCTCAGAGAAAAAAAATTCTCAAAAAGAAAAAAAAATAATATTTTTTTTGATTTTTCAAGAGTAACAGTGTAGTACAAAGAAATAAGGTGGGAGGACAATTTTTCATTTAATCCTCTTACGTAACCTGTTGAATGAGGCACAGCGTAAATTTAATTTGGTGAATTAAAAAAAATTCATTCTTTTCTTTAAATTATTTAGAAATAATGAATTTTGGATGAATTACGAATATTTACGATTCATTTTTCTATTAATTAATTTAGGAATGAATTATTTATTATGAATGGTGGGTGAATTCAAATATCGATTCACTAATTTTCACCTTTTTTTATTTACTTATTAAAGAAACAGTGAACGTTTATACGTACTAATAAAGAGGAAAATGATAAAGAATTAAATTATGAAATAAAATGTTTTATTTTATGTGTATATATTTTTCTTTTTAAATAAAAAAAAATTGAAGCGTAAAAAAAAAAGATAAATAAAAATAAAATAAAATAAATAGAAAAAATGTCCCAACAAAACGTATATGTATCTAAATAGATTTATATTTAGTTATTCATCATCTTAATTTAATATAATCCGCAATAATTGAGTAAGTTTTAAATGGTATTAAAGGTACGCAATCGATAATTTAATCGTATCTTTAATGAGCAAATGTCATCAGAATCCCGTAACAATAATATTTAATAATTTTAATAATAACTTCGCAAAATTTTAATGGATTATTTAAATAAAAACGTAATTTATTGTATATAATGATATAATTTTTTATTTTTAATATACTGAAATAAATAATTTTTGTATTCATGAATATATTAGTGTAAGGATAATGAAATGTCGGGATTTTGAATTTCCGAGATTATGATTTGTCAGGATTGCAAACGTCGGGTTTATATAATAGAATCCTGATCATTCCACGTACTTACAATTTTAGCTTCGGTCACAACTATGTCAACTATATGCAAAAAGTGAATCTCTCTCAATTTTCAAGAAAAAAGTTTGACCTTTTTAACCGGAAACAAGAATTTGATTTGCTTACAACCAAATTTAGCAGTAATACTCCAGAAATTCATGTTATTTTAGGACCAACTGATTCCGGGAAAACTACCTTGGTGCGTCAGGTGGTGCAAAATGGGAACTTTAACCCTCTATTTATCGACCTTCGTATGTCGTTCAGTATTTTACTTGATGGTATTAGGGGAGAATTTCAAAATTTTTTCGAAAGTATATTCATTAAACCTAAAACTAAGCTGGAAACTGTTAATGAACTTAATTATGAGCTTCTTGAAAAAATTTCTAGTAGTCTTCCAAATTTAAGTTATTGGAAGAATCACAATATATCTCCACCTATCTTAGTAATTGATGAGGCAAATAAACTATTTGACTTTACTGATCTTTCAAAGGAATATAAAACTCTTTTCAAAGCATTTCTTTCCTGGCTAAAACTAATAATACAAAATAATCAATTTCACGTGGTCCTTACTTCTTCTGAACCATTTTTTTTAGATTGGATGGAATATTGTAGGTATACGTAGTACCAGTAAATGTGTAATGTACCATGATTTTTGACATATCTATTTATTCCAAACAGCTTTGCATACTATGCGTTTAACACCACATGTTGTTGGAGATTTAAGTATAGAAGAAGCCAAGCAATTTTTTGTAAATCATAAACTTGAAGACTATGGTATTGTTTTTTTAATCTTCAAAATATTTAGAACAATGAATACTAAATAAGTAATATTACATTAAATAGATTGTATGGAACTTAAACACGATTTTGATTATGTACGCAGCTTCACTGGTTGGTACACGTATGTCTTACATTTCCAAGTTTGTTCAAGATTATCGGTTGGTACGTATTAAATTTTTTGGTGCTATGAAATATGGATTTAATAATCAAGATATTAAAACATCTGATATGTTACAGGTTTATCTGATTTTTACAATAGGGAATATATGAGGATGAGTCGGGTTTTGATCCTAAACATTGTGAATCTCATGCGAAGTATAATAAATAATTTTCCTATTTATTGGGAAAAATCCCATTTCATTACAGCTATGAAAGCTTTAGTAGAAACAGAAGATCAAGGATTTATTCTTGAAGATGATTTGATGAAAGAAATTGGTTATAAAGCAGTTCGTTCACTTGTTGATTACAGATATTTATACCGACGATCAAATTTTGGTCTTAATAGTGATTTAACTAATCCTCCAGCAGAGTCAAAAGTAATGTTAACTCCAATGAATCAACTATCATTAAATGCAGCAAAAGACCTATTAAAAAAAAATAATTAATTTCAATAAAGTTAATTTGCTTATTATATCTGAATATATAAAAATATAAAAAAATTTTAATTTATTTATTTATTTAAGAATAGTATTATCTGTTTGAGCAAGCCATAAAAATTATGACTCAAGTTTAGTAAGCCTATTAAGCCAAGCCAAGCTTGAATAAGAGAAGTATGTTCAGAACCTCCATAATCAACAATTAATAGGCATGACAAAATTTGTAAAATATAAAATTTGAATGTTAAATCAAATTATTAGATAGTTTTTTATATAAATTTGTATTTAACAAATTAGCTTAAAGTAGTACCAATTTACTATGAAATCAATAAAATTGAGATTTGAGACTATATAAAATTTATGAAATTTATAATTTTATATTAATCTTTTATATTAATAAAATCTTCTATATCTATTTTTTCTATTCTATTAAAAAACACTGTAATCACGTGGGCGTTATGTTTAGATTAACCATATAAATAAATCATTTGAATTGTATAACCCTACTCCTATTCGTCATCAACATTATACAAGACCAAAAAAGGAAATTTTATTTCTAGAATTTTGGGGGATAAACCACTCTCAGATGCAGATCATTTTGATTATGTTATACTTTCTGAACACTATTTTTAGATATTGTACAATAATTTACATTTATTTAACTGAAACAATTATACTGAAAAAAATTTTTATTAAATTCAGAAAGTTTCATATTACAATTTTTTAAAAAACTGCACTTTTATTAAAAAAGTAATACAAGATTTCGATGAAGATTTAATATATACAACTATTATTAAAATATTTTATTAAAATCTTTATGCTGCTGTCTTTTAGAAGGTGAAATTAAATATAAATTACTGGTATTTTCTATTTTCCTTTATTTCTAGTTCTATTTTTTCTTTTCAAACATTAAAAGCAATATTCTTTAATTTAACTATTAGTGAACATTCGTTTAAATAAAAAAGAAGAAAATTTTGAAGTTTTACTTCAAAATGAAAGACTGGAATCGTACTTTGGCTTCCTTTACTTAAAAAAAAGAGATAAAACGTTAGTAATATTTGCTAATAAAAAAAAATAAAAGAAAAATAGAATTTTGAAGCTTACATTTGAAATTCTATCGTCTAGGAGCTGCAAAGTGCTATAGTCCTACAAAAAAGAAAAATGAAACATTAGTAAAATTTCATTTAAATAAAATAATAGAATTTCAAAGTTTTATCTTCAAAATTCTGTCCAAGAGAAACTACAAAAAGATAAAAAATGTTAGAAACGTTCTTTGAAAAATTTAAAAAAATATTGAAGTTTTGCAACAAATTCATTGTGAAACTTACCATTTCTTTATTCTGAAAACTATTGGAGTATCAGAACCTACAAAATAAAACAAAAGAACATTAAAAATATTTTTAACAAAAAAATAAAAAAATAATTTTTTTTATTTTTGGATTATTACCTTGTTTTTATTTCATCCAGAAGTTATTCTTTATAAAAAAAAGAAGAACATTAGTAAAATATTCTTAATGAAAAAAAAATAAAATAAAATATTTTAGCTTACTTTGGTTTATTTTACTCAGAAATAAGGTTGCTTGTCTAAACCTCTTCAAATTCCTATGATTAGTTTTGTTAAAATTTTACTATAAATTTATTATAGTTTTGGCAGAGTTTAGCAGTTTCAGCATTTATAATAAATTTTGGCAGTTTCGCCTTTCTCCAGAGTTTCACCAGTTTTTTAATATAACTTTAATATAATTTTGGCAGAATTTTGCTTTTCGGCAAAATGCCATCTTGCCTAAACCTTTAGGTTTTGGCAAGCAACCTTACTCAGAAAGTCATTCTCTATAAAAAAATCAAAAAAGAATGTTAGTAAATATTCTTAACAAAAAATAAAAAAATATTTTTTTTATTTGTGATATATTTTTGCATCCATTTTGCTTAAAAAGCCATTTTTTACAAAAAACCAAAAAGAACATCAGTAAATATTCTTAATAAAAAATACTAAAAAAAAATTATTTTTTTTTGTCCTCAGATTATTACCTTATTTTATTTCCATTCTCTATAAAAAATACCTTATTTTTATTTCGTCCAGAAAGCTATTCTCTATAAAAAAAGAACATTATTTAATAAACATTCTTAATAACAAAAATCAAAAAAATTATAAGTTTTACAACAAAATGTTGTAAAACTCACCCTTTTTTCATTTCAGAAATCGTTAAAATACTAAAACTTATAAAAAAAACAAAAAGAAGAACGTTAAAAATAAAACATTCTAATAAATAAAAAAATTATAGTTTCACAATAAAATATTACGAAACTAATTATATATCCGTTTTGGATCCTTGAGTACTGAAATCTACAAAAAAATAAAAGAAAAACGTTAATATCATTATTTTTCAAAGAAAAAAAAAGTTGGTTTCACAATGCAATGTGCAAAATTTACCATTTAAAATCCTCTATTTTGAAGCTTTAAGTTGAAATGAAACTTATAAAAAAATAAAAGAGAAACGTTAGTATAATGTTTCTCAAAAAAATTTTTTTAAGCTTTGTAACTAAACGAAACTTACCATTTTGAAATTGCTTTTTTTGCCATTTTGAATTTCACAAGACTGAAATACTTGAACTTATAAAAAAAAAGAAATAGAAATGTCAGTATAATATTTCTCAAACAAAAAAAAAACTAAGCTTTACAACTAATAAAATGTTGTGAAACTTATTATTTTAAAAGCCTTTATTTTAAAATTCCCAAACTGAAAGAAATACTTGAACCTACAAAAAAAAGTAAAAAATTTTAGATGGTTCTTGTAAAAAAAGGTTTCACAATATTACATAATATTGTGAAATTTACCATTTTTGAAATTTATCATTTTGATCTAAAATACTTGACAGAACCTATAAAAAAAGAAGAAACATTAATATTTCTTACAAAAAATAATATATATATATAAAATTTGTTTCATAACGCAAAAATTGTATGCAAAACTTATTAGAAAACTGGAAAACTAACGGAAGAATGAGAGTGAAAGGAAAGAGTGAAAGAATAATCATGTTAATATTAGTTTATTTTTAAACTACGAAATAATAAAGTTTTTACAAAGTTTATTAAAATAAAATAAAAAACTTTGAAAATCTCCAAAGATTTTTGTTTAAAGTATTTGATAAATTTGCAATTTTGAAGATTATCACAAATTATTTATTGTTTTTTCATTAAAAAAATATGAAAACTGCACTTTGCAGTATTGTGCAGCAGATTTTTACTAAAAATTGTAAAAAAAAATGTGGCAATCTGCAAAAATTGCAGATTGCTGCAGTTTTACGTAAAGTTGCTTGTCTAAACCTCTTCAAAATCCTACGATTAGTTTTGTTAAAATTTTACTATAGATTTATTATAATTTTAGCAGAATTTTGGCAGTTTTAGCATTTATAATAAGTTTTAGCAGTTTCACTTTTTTCCAGAGTTTTGCCAGTTTTTTAATATAACTTTAATATAGTTTCAGCAGAATTTCGCTTTTCGGCAAAATGCCATCTTATCTAAATCCCTAGGTTTTGGCAAATCAGTAATCTT
>QZLH01000183.1:1965-38379 GCA_003833135.1 Oehlia diaphana | reverse complement strand
GGACCCCTCCAAAAGTCGAAATGGTTGAAATTGCGTTAAAATCATGTGATTTTATAGTAAACAATAATATTAAAATTCAAAGTTAACGAACTCTGCATCCAGTAATTCAATTTTTATGATCTTTATACGGTTGGATTCAGCTCATCGAGAGGATTCCAATGATATATATTTCATATCTGTAGCATTAATATTGACGGCGTTATTCACATTTAAAATTTTATATTAAATTATAATTATAAAAATCACATGACTATAATGTAATTTTGACCATTTCGACTTTAATTTCGACTTTTGACCTTTCCAAGTCGAAATATTTCTACTTTTGGTCTTTAATTTCAACTTCATATATAGTAAAATATAAAAATGAAAATATACTATTTATATTTTATTTAATTTCTTATTAACTATTAATTCTAGAAATACAATTTTACTACCATTAGATTTGTCTTATTGAGACAATTCCAATGAACTATATTTCATTCTTTTCTGATCACTAGATCAAAGTTAGCAAACTGCCTGATTGGTGATAGTATTTGACAAAATGCCAATCAGTCATCAATCAGATACCAATCAGTCACCAATCAGCTACCTAATTGGTACCTGATTGGTGACTGATTGATGTCTGATTTTTCACATTTTGACCTGTGATAATAAGTAATAATAGAATTAAATAAATAATTTATAACTTACAATCTATTTAAAATAAAGAATTTAGTTATTTTAAATTATATGTAAATATTATAACAATAAGTTATAATAGAATTAAATAAATAACTTATAACTTACAATCTATTTAAATAAAGAATTTAATTAGTTTAAATTATATGTAAATATTATAACAATAAATAATAATAGAATTAAATAAATAATTTATTTCCCATATTATTAAATAATTTTTTAAATAAAGAATTTAGTTAGTTTACATTATATGTTAATATTATAGGTAATAATAAAATTAAATAAATAACTTACTTGCTATATTATTAAATAATTTTTTAAATAAAGAATTCAGTTAGTTTAAATTATATAAATAATATAAATAGAAATAACTATAATTTACACTCTATATTAATCAATTAATTAATTATTATTTAAATGTAAATATAATATAAAAATATTTACTGTAAATTAAATATATCACTTACAATCTAATTGTTTAAATTAAAAATATAATTAGTTGAGTTATATAAAATATTAAACAAATAAATATAATATTATAATTTACCATTCGTAATACAATTAATTATTAAATAGTTGATTAAATAAAGAATTTACTTAATTTAGTTATTTAAATATTATGTAAAATAAACAAAGTAAAGAATTAAAAATTTAAATAACTAATAACTTACTGACTATAATATTATTAATCATTAAATGAATTATTAAATTACATGAAATGTAATAAAAATAATAAATAATTCCATTATTATTTAATTATAAAATAACCTATTATTAACTTATGAGCTATATATATTTGTATATTATATAAGGTATAGTTATAAATAGTATTTAAATGTATTTACAAATAAAAATTTAATTGCTGATCTGCACGTGATAGGAAGAAAATTGATATGATCAGCGTGAGGCTATGATTAGTAATAAAAAAATGGAAAAATAACTCTTTCCGCTTACATTTTTTACAAAAAATTTTTGCAAAAATTTTATTTTAAAATTCATTATTTTATTATAAACTTTTATTAAAAATATCAGAAAAGAATGAAATAACATCCTTTATCTATAGAGTTCACTTCTAGATAGTAGATGAAATGTCTGAAACATATTTTGACAGCATCCATAAATCTTTAGCAACCTTTATTAATAACAGTTTCTTACAGATGATGTTTTTTAAGTCTAATGTTAGTATTTTAGATAAAACTACTCTTCTAATAATTACCTTTGGTGATAGTACTAATCTAAAATATTTCCTGAAGCAATCTAAGGCCACAAATATACAACCTATGACTCTTTTGCTAATAATGTCTATAGCTACTCATGCTTCAGCATCAGGGTAGAATGACTATAAAATGGCTTTTTATGAACACGAAGCTAAGGCATTAGGACAGTCTAATCCTGATTTGAAGGATTCAGATAATTCCGCCAAGGGTGATGATATAAATATAATAATAAAAAATACGCCAAAAATGCCTATACCAAATACACTTCTGATATCGCAACCTGAATTATCTGATATAGTTATGACTCCTGTTAATCCATTTGTTACAACCAAAAATTCACAGAAAGAAGAGATAAACAAATCCATGTGTGTTACAAATGATAAACAAGACAAGAACCAATCACTAAAAGGTAACACTAACCAAAAGAAGAAATTACCGGTTAACAATTTATCCAAACCTGCTGTGATATAGGTACTGACAGGATATGAAGTATCAAATCTGGAAGAAAAGAAACATATTCGCAACATTATAGTATACGACATTTCATATACCTGGTCTCCTGAAAAGATATCAGCAGAACTAAAACTTTGGAACAACCCTATTAAGCTTTTGATAAAATAATAGCACAAATATCAAACCCTTAAAGTTAAAATAACATTGTCCTCATTTTTCTTACTACAGTTCAATAATAATTGAACTACAGATTTAGGAGGTATACCAGTGTGATGGTTTCTACAAGTTGGACTCTCCATGAATGAAAACAGAGAGAGAAATTCCAGGCCGTAGTTTACAACATTCCGGATGACGTATCTACATACACCTTGTGGAGGGACAAAAAACTAACCACCTACTTATGTGAACTTGGGGCTAAGTTGTTTAAGATAGTACAAACAGGTAAAGGTAAGAGGAAGCTTATTGGGTATTTCAAGAAATGGGAGGCCATATGCAAGGTCTTAGATTACCATCAAGTTTGAGCTCAGAAGGGATCAGATTGTCATGGTGTTAATACTCTATGCCTAACCTAAAGAAAGTACCCTCAACTAAAGACTGTTCTGGAGGAAAAAAGGCCAATTCCAGTAATGCGAAGTCAAAGAAGAAGGACCAATAATCCTTATCCAAAGCTCTTAATAAAAGTAACAAGTTGAAGAAACCCCTGGGTCAGAACACGAAAGCATCTGAAGTTTTAGACAATTCAAAGAAGAAGGTGAAGGGTGGTAATAATTTGAACAAATTAGTTTAGTTTTAATAGAATTAGTTACTTCTACTAATTTATACTTATTATTAGCATAGCAGAATTAGTTATGTGTTGTACCACAATTTCTTGAAAAGGGGACTTGTTCTCTCAACTTTTTGTGTGTGTTTTTTTTACCTAGTGTGTTTGCCTGGCTATGAGTGGGCACGCTTGTAGAACAGGTCCTTTTTTTTAGAAGTTAGGGTTAGTCGCCATTTTATGGTTCTTGATGGTAGGATAATTTCAAGAGTAACTTACATTTAGTTGTTCGTGCATACTCTTTTTTTTGTATCCCTACCTACTTCACATAAAATAAATAAATAAATAAATAGTAATAAAAAATTTTATTTTCTGAATCTCGCATTCCCCAACTAACATCTCATTAAATAATGTTAAAAGTACCTTTGTGCCTGAAAACCTTATGATTATAGGTGACCTGGCAGCAGAGCCTTACTAATGGTTTTTTTGTGGGTTTAATACTTTTTGATTACCTTAGAAATGAACGCGTAAAAAAATACTAGTTTACTTTATTTTATTTGTTATCTTTATTAGTAGTTTAGCAATACAGTATATGCATAATATATAAAATACAATATAATAAAGCAAAAGTAAAAAAAAATAAGAAGTCCCGTTTGTTCCAAAGTCTGCCACCTAAGTGAATACAAAAAAAATAAAAAAAAATAAAAGAGAAACGTTAGGGTTATTTCTCATTAAATAAATAGAATAAATAATAAAAACCCCTACTTGTGTAAGTCCAACCAAATATTCCTATAAAATAAAAGTAAAATAGAATGCTTTAATTAAACAAATATCATAAAAAATCTCTCTCATTACTTATTTATATGTCTTGTCCATTTTTACCAAAACTTTTATAAATAAAAATAGAATGTTAGAAACGTTTCTCATTAAATAAATATAAAAAAATCTCTTTCTTACCCCTTCCTTTTCCCCTTCTCACTACTTGTAAGTCTGATTCACCGTGGCCAGCATTTCTACAAAGCAGAAGCAAAAAGAATGTTAGAAATGCTTCTTATTATTCTTTCCCTTCGAATTACGGCATTACTTATAAGTTCAGTTTTAAAAATAATTCGAAGTAATGTCCATAATATTTCTATAAAAAAAAATTAGAAAAAGAACGTTAGTAACGTTCTTAAAGTTAGTTCCACTTCAAATTTTAAAGAATCAGAACCAAAAATGTAACTTACACAAATCTCTATATATATTTAAGTACTATGAAATCTGCCATGCACTAATTTTTGTTTTTTCGCTATATTTCAATAAATTTTTTTCGCTTATCTGAGGTTTCACCTATGATGATATTAAATGGCTATTCTTGGTAATAGATGTATCACGTTTAATGATTTAATGAAATCATTAAATTAACGACGATAGTGCTCCACAATTTACTAATGCTAATTTCTACCCATTATACGTGGATCGGCAACTAATATTTTAGCATTATGTTAATATACCTTTAGATTTCTCAGTATTACTGCTAGACCCAATCTCATCAAAGTTAACGAAATCATCAAAATCAATAATATCTTCAATACCAAAATTTGGTGTCAAGTTATAATTCAATCCTGATGAGAAATTTATCGCCTTTTATAGCAATAAAATAATCAAAATTAATATTTTATATCAATATATAATTTATTAAAAATAGCAAGATATTAATAATTATAAACTCACTTCATTTACGCTCATATTTAGAGGTGATGATTGCGTATCTTGCATTATGTCTGTTGACGCTGTTATCTGAGTGGGCTGCTGTGATTGGGTCTGCACTCCGCTTGTAACTATTGGTTGTTGTTGCGGAGTAGCAATTGCATTTGATTGGTTAATACTACTAAATTCTTTAAAGCCACTTTCTTTGAATTTCTCAAATTTCTCAAAGCTACTTTCTTCAAATTCTTTAGAGCCACCTCCTTCAAATTCTTTAGAACTGCTTCCTTCAAATTCAATATTACCAGAAACTAGTTTTATTATATTGTAAATTTATTTAAAAATATTAGAATTCTAACTGTATTAAATGTTTATATTATATATAGGATTATTACCTTTATCATCCATCACTATATAATTATAATTAAATTCTCTCTGACTGGAAAAGATAATGTAAATATCTTTTTTTTCTTTTTCTTTTTATTATTAAACGCCTTTTATTAGTATAGGTATATATGGTAATAATATTTATGCAAAATGCATTATGCGCCAAAGCGTTGATTATAAGTACAAGCATTATGTACAACAAACAAATTTGCACATATATCTGGAATCATCAAGCCTCATTGTTACACAGCAAAAATCATAAAACAAAAAAAATTTCTTAATACGTAATCTATCACTTTTTTTTTGTTAAAACCAACTTGGAAATGATCAGGTAAAGTGGTGATCATACAGAATAAACTTTTACATAATTTTTTAAAATTACAGTATATACTGTAATTTCATAAAGCATTCAAAATTAAAATTGTTAATGATCTATATATTTAAATATTCAATCACTCATAGTAATCTGAATAAATAAAAACGAATAAAAATAATAAAAATTAAAATAATAATGAATAAAATAGTATAACAGATAAAAAAAAGTTTAAGATGAAGGTCTGGAATAGACATTTAAAAAAATTTTCTTCAGAAAATTTTATAATTATACCATCAGGAAGTTTTAATTTAAGTGTTGAGCAACAGCATATAGTAAAATAACGGCCATTTAACAATGCGTAATACAACATATTTTAATTATTATTTTATACATGTACAAGCTTTAATTTAATTTATTATTATATTACAAATTGTATCTATTAATTAATCTAGTATTCTTTTCCTATACAAATCCATGTAGCGCAACGCCTTCCTAGCAAATTTTCTTACTGTAATTGTACTAACAGATTCCAAGGCTGCAGGAACAACACGTTGCAAGCCCGACCAAGAATAATCGCAGTTCTCTCGAGCATATCTTTTCGCCGCTCCCAGTATCATTCAATATAATTCAGTTCGCAATAGAACTTTGGGTAAAATATACATTTATGCCCAGCTTCTAGTATTACTTCCTCCAACACGCTTTTTTGGGACGGGAAATCTGGTTGTAATGAAATAATTCTTCGTGTGCAACAATCTATCAGAATTACACCTTCATTTAACCCATCTTTTCACATCCATTGCCGATTAGCACCTGTTTCATCCCTTTCAGTTCGTTATTATCATTGACCATCAATTGATGTTGATTATCTGGCCCAAAAACTGTCTCTCATCTTCGGTTGCTTACCTCTAGGATTCATTGCATCATAAATAATTTGGTCTAGCCAAAATTCTGTGTAACTATAATAACGTATAAAATGAAGTTATATTTCTTTCTGGTTATGCCAATTTCCAATGCAGTGGATTGAAGATTCAATTGATAAAAAATTGCTCAAACTGTACGAATTTGAAGAATTTAAAAAGATTAATAAGATTTCCGATGGTCATTGCTTGGAAGTATACAGCGCGGTTTACAAAAGTTATCGTGTAGCGACAAAATCATTACTTAATGATAATAATGAATGCATGAATGAAATTGTCCGTGAGGTTGGTATTGTATATTTTGCTGTATATATGAAGATAAATTTAAAATTTTTTTCGGCATTAATTTAGATTCAACTTTATCGTCAATTGAATTACTGTTCTATCTCAAACACATATGGAATGACTAGAAAAGGTTTGTTAAATTAAAATTAAAAAAATGAAAAATTTCATTAAGCATATAGAATACAACAAATTATTTAAAGATAATGAATTTACTTATTTTTAATAATTATTGTATTAATCATGCCGACATTATTATGACAGATTGTATAAATTCTAGAAGTCTAAAAGGTTGTATTAATAGGTTGGAATCTATAGGTCGATCTAATAAAGGTAAATGATGTAATTTATGATTATTATTAGTTCAAATGCTAATTAATTTATGGATAGGACGGGAAGTCGAAATTGTCGTAGTGAAAAAACGAAAAAAAAAACATCTAGTACAATTTATAGTGTATTAAGGCATAAACATCTAAAGTATAATAATAAGAATAGTATCGCATCTAGAGTTAAATTGAAACGTGAGGAAAGCATTGGTAAAAGAGTAAAAAACCGACATATTGAAATGAAACGAAAAAAAATAATACAAATGTGATTATTTGATTTAGTTAATATAAGATGACAACGATTATAGGTTTGAAATTAGGCAAATATTAAATTCGTAGCACAATGCAATTCAACACAGTAGATTCGAAATAATACTTTGATTAATAATACACAATCGGTCATGTAAAAACATTTGTTTTTAAGTATAGTACACAAATAAATAAAGCAGCAAAATTACTATTATTTACCAATTGCTTGATTTAATTATTTAATCATCAAATTGCATTGTTAATTATGTATTTAAACTCAGTTATTTTCAAAAACGCAAACATACATTAGAACCATAATAATAAAAAAAAAAAGAAAAAAAAAAATGCATTTGATTATAAATGCCATAGATGTTGAAAAAATAAGCGAGAATTTAATTGAATGTTCGATAGAGGAAAGTTTTAAGTATCCAAGACGGGCGGTCGTTTTTGTTTATAAACATTTGCGCTGTCTAAAAGAAAGTAAGTTAGCAAAATTTATTTACGAATAACATTAACATATTAATGCTTATAATTTGAAAAGTTCAATACAAGATTTGAACTTGGGAGTTGTACAAGAGGCGTGTCAATTTGCACTAATCAGACGTTTCTAATATTTTTACCCTCATATTTATTGCCAATTGACTAATTATGCAAAATATTATGATGATAGTCTATGCTTAAAAATCCGCTCCCGAATTTAAAATATTAATTTCAATAATATAACCTTAGATGCGATGTTTAATCATTCACTTTAAAAGATTCTGAATTTTAAATAGCATTACTACTTCAATTAATACTTCCTTTAATTCATTGTTGGCACTTTGGCCGTTTTTCCATTTAGCCATGGCCAAAATTGCCAAATTTAAATTTTGGACGGCCACCGCTAATTTTGGCCTAAAAAGTTCGTGGAATTACGCATTTTAACAAAAAGTACCATACTATATATATAAAGTCAATGCTTGAACTAATGTATTATTATTTCATTGCATATAAGTAAAATACTTAGTTAATATTTGATAATACCGTATTATGAAAAATTCTTTATATAACAGTTAATTAAGGCTATTAATCCATGATAAAATTTCTCGTTAAGATGGAAAGAATATCGAATCTGAATGAACAATGATTAAGTGATAAATCAAAAGTAATCAAAGGTCTTTATATCTCAACAGATGGAAAAGTTGGTAAAAGTGAGGCAACAAAAAAATCCCGTTATGTTGTCGGAACACTTAATGATTTTAGTACACTTTTTACAGGAAATAAAAATCGCAAATGTTCTAAAGAATATCTAAACGGTAATTTCAAACTTTTATATGATTCGCAATCAAAAGAATCACAAAATAAATTTTTAGCTCGCTATGTTAATAACACAAACGTTGATGGGCCTGTCATTATAATAAACGAAGAAAGAGATTTGAAAGATACAGAGCATAAAACGTTGGGCAAAATTGCATTGAAAAATGTGGATTGGATTGACTTTACATTAGATTGATTTCAAAAAGTTAAATACTTTAATGTATTTTATTGATATTGAATTAATTTTTTTTATATTGCATCTGTTTTTTTTGCATTATTTATTAAATCTCATAGTATATAAGTTCAAAAGTAAATGTGAAATATTTATTTAATTTTATTGTACAAATTAGCGACTTATTACGCATTTGAAAGAAAATAATATTCTTATAGCAATAAGTTTGACTAATTATGTGACTTAAAGCAAAATTTATATAAGTTTCAGCCGTGATAATTTTGTAATCAAATTTTTACAACAATCAAAATCACTTCATAATGTTATAATGTTTGTTGGTATCACTTGTGAAGATGATCCAGATGTCGATAACGGAAACTCTGCATCTTTCTTCTTGGAAAAATTTTAAATGCTCGCCTTTAAATCACTGTTTAGTATTCGAAGAAGCTTTTTTTTAATAAAATTTGCAAATACTTAACATTAATTACTTTTTTTTAGTTATCCGGGTTCCAGATCCTAGTGTAAAAGCATTAAATTCAAATGTTAGCGGTATAATCGAAGATTCGAAGTGATTATTTCTTTAGAAACTTTGATTTAGCAAAATATGGGTTGCATGAACGCGATTTTAACAAATAAAACCTCACCTACTGTAAAATTTGTTATTTTTTATATACTTCACCTTTGCTAAAGTATTTTATAAAGTTCACATAAAGAAAAAACGATTTGCTTATTAATTTTTTTTTGAGTGGTGAGACGGTGTATGGTATCTTACTAGACCTCGAAAGGGTTTGGACCGCCAGTCGGTTCTCAACAAAGCTGTTTAATTTTGAATATGTTCGGAATCAACCTACAAAAATACGAGTTCAAAAGCGATCTTGCATAATGCGAGTTTGAAATATAGCCCACATTTATGTAATATATAATAGTCCGCGTTTTAAAACAAAATGCATCACCTAAATCAGGATAAAATCAGGTTAAATTGATGCATTAGTTCATTAAGAGTTCGTTTTCACCTCGTATACAACAGGTTCTAATTGTAGTTAAAATATGCTTTATGCTATGGATGAAACGTATATCGATATATGTTGACTTAACATCTAAAACTTAATTGCGATCCGATCAATTAGCATTAATAATAGATAAATCAGCTAAAAAGACAATCACATAATTCTTAACATTTTTCAACTTATTTATTTTAAGAAAGCGGTTAATTCATATTTCAAGTCCTCTTCTGCTTTATTAACCGTTTTTTCTATTCTTTAATAGAAAATTCATCTCCGTGCATAATACCATAATTCATAAGGATGTATTGATATTAGTTAGTCCAACAACTTAATGCGTTTTTACGGGCTTATCTAAAATTTTATTATAAAAAATGTACCTTATCATGGCAATAATTCATTTTTGTTTCTACTAATTGGTTGTTTTTTTATGTTATAATAAAATCTATAAATGACAAAATTATAAAAATTACAAAACAATAAGAAAGTAAAGTCAAAAAAAAAACGCCATTTTGATAATGAATCTTACAAACGTATAAAATGTGCGAAATATTTCTAATAAAAAAACTTTCATTGCATCAGATATGAATTCAAATATAATTAAAGGAAATAGAATATTATTTCGTGGTGAATCTGGAAATAAAAAAATTTATATGATTAACTATAATAAAATATCAAAAATTCATACTGTATTATTTACCTTTTAAACGTATCACATTGTTAAAAATTATTCATCAATATTATTTATGAAATAAATCTCATTCTCGGTTGCGAATAATCCAATTGTACACACGAACAAATACTTGTTGTCCTCGATAAATTTATGTTGAACTTCTACAACGTGATATTCAATATCTTCTGAATTTCTAATTCCGAATACAGCTAACACTGCAAATGAAGATGAAAAGTATAAAATTCCATTTTCTTCATCAAACCCGAAAAAAAAGTTAAATCCGGAGAAATTTTCCTGATTTAACAAAATATATGTTCCTGTTTGTCTTTCTGAATCTTTAATGCTAAACTTGTTTAGCTGAATAAACCATTCATTTCTTTTTACTTTATTAATATAATCAAAATAATTTAATAAATGTTCATACAATTTTTTTGATCGTAATAATAATTTTGAAATCTTTATTGAAACATCCAACTGATTATCACTTTGTAAATTTATAAAACTATTTTTTAGTCAAAAAATTCATTAGAGTCAAAATAAGTTTCTTCCATAATCTTTTTCTTTAAAAAGTTGATTATCAGTTCACTACACCCCAAATATATATAAAATCGGGTTTAATGTGTTACAGAACACGTGACATACTAATTATTTACCGACCAAAATTGATAACTATAATGTTAAGAAATAGCAGGATATTGAATGTGAAAACGCGCGAAAATGTTCATGACAGAATATGATTAGTAACAAATTGCATTCCACGACACCTCTATTAGAGGATCAAATAAAAAAACTAAGTTATTATGAGCAATGTAAAAAATAAACGATTATTTATTAATATTATATGATGCATCTTACCTGATCATGAATGTGAAAACACGCGCAAATGTTCATGACAGAATATGATTGGTAATATAACAGTTTCTAAGTACTCATCTATCAGAAAATCAAAAAAAGAAAACTGTTATTATGTGCAATCCTCTGAAATAACCAATTTTGATTCTTCTTATTTGATGAAACCTTGAATGCGAAAACGCGCGCAAGTTTTTTCTCTGAATTATTTAACGATATAGAGTTCAATTGATTTTCGTAACAACTATTAATTTATTGTTATGATAAAATAATAAGATATACGGTACTTCTATTGACAATACATTTTAACACATACTGCAAATTTCAAGTGCAGTTTGCAGAACCGTAACGTAATCCGATACTTTTCATATCTTCTTTAGAACAGATAAGAAAGCTTGATCCAGAAATTCTATTTCAAATAAAATCAACGCATGCAAATTCCAGTTCAGCAATCACAGTACATAAAAATCAGAGTCTCAAATTATGAAACGCCATAATAGTTCTTGATGAGTTTACTGTGCATCTTTCTTTTATAGCAGTATATCAAGTACGCACAACTTCGAGAGACAAAAAAAATTTTCACACTAATCATTTGACAGCAAATTTCATCAAATTCCCATAAAAAAGTAAAAAAAAAAAAATATATATATATGCCAACACTAAATTTAAAGAATATAACTATTAAAAAATTCCAAGTTAAGAACTTAGACCTTGCTATCTAATATTTAATAAGATAAATTTAAAAATTACAACCTCAACTAACTTAACTAATTTGTTCTGATTCACTACCACAATATCTACGAAACAATTTACATTTTTCACAAAGTGTTTCTATATGGCCTTCTAATATTTTTTCACTGTCTCTTTTATTTTTAAATTTAGCAAATTCTTTCTCATAAAAATTATAAACTAATATTTGCTTAAATCTTTCTTTTAGAAACTCGTCTAGTAGTTCTTCTACATCAAATTTGGCATATTTTTTGCACTTTAAGCATTGAAGACGATATTTCTTTAGTATCTCAATTTGTCCCTTTCTTGCTTTCAAATCAGCATTACATAAAGAGGAAGAAAACTTATGACCGCACTGACAAGATAAACTCCAATAGAACTTAATTCCTTGTCCAAATCCATTCTTTTTAGTCAAGATTTCTTGAAAGTCCAAGTTTTCGATCTTATGCGAGGTTCTTACATGTTCCAAGAACTCTGGAAAAGAATTGAAACCTTCTCTACATCTACATAAAAACTTATAATAGATTCTCTTTTTTGCCTCTTGAAAAGTTTTTCTTTTACTCTCAATTTTTTTCACCAAATTATAGCCATATTGCTTTTCCTTTTCTTGAAGGAGAGGAGGAGTAGTTGTTAAATGTCTTTTGATTGTTTGCTTAAAAAGTCTTGCTAGGACAAGAGCGGAAAATTTTGAAATAATGGACTTGTTCATATTTTGTGGTTAAGCATAACAGAAGTTTGTTGATCGACAAGAATTCTGATTGGCTAAATCAAATTTCATAAGATACACGCCAATCTTGGAGTTTCACAAAAAGCTTCAAAAGAAATGATCATCTCTTCATTTGCTCACGTGAATATAAAAGGATTTTTGTAAGAAAAAGACCCAAGTTTCATTAATATTTTGGTCTTTAAAGGATATAAAACCAATATACTGACTTTGTGTAACATGTTTGTAATTCTAAAGTTCTTCCGGATCCTTCAGCTATTTTTGAGAAATAAACTATCACTACGTTTTCTAGTGCTATAATATTAATTTGGCATAAATCAATCACAATGTCTTCTATTGTGAATTTTATTTTATAGATTAGAACTATATACAATAAATCTATACATATAACTATAACAGTATATGCTATTCATGGTGATAGATTGTAATAATTCTATGATAACACCCATATAATTAATAATAAAAAATCGGACTAATAGTAATCCTAAATGAAAAAAAAAAATGTTAATATAACAAACTTAACAGAATCGAATTGTAAATTAAGGTTACCTTTAATCGAAATTATTCTTTTTTTCTTTTGATCTCCTTTCTGCATCGCACGGTGAAAACTTTTTTTCTGGCATTTTGAAGTGTTTGTCTTCCCTCTCCTCCCTCTTGTGTGGAAAGGCATGCTTATTGATTGCTTTTATACCCTTGCTTAATTTTACAGGTTGACCTGTGAGTGGAAAGACATTTGTTACCAGATGAAGTTGAATGTAGGAAAGAAATCGAAATACAAACCGATTTTAGAATTTTGTTTTTTTACTCCTGGCTTCACATCCATGCATAAAGTCAAAGGATGATGCATTATCGACTCAAAGTCATATTTAGAATAACACTTAACGTTAGATGACTTAAGTTTTTCATAGTTGAAATCTCCATTTCGGCGAACAACCACATACTTGTCTTTGACAGGACGGGAATGCTAAGAAAAAAATAATGTATGTACATTTATAAAATGAACTAGTACTAATAATTTAATTCCAATACTTTTTTAAATATTCATTATAATTACTTCATGGAACATTCCACAAGAATGGAGTAATTCATGTATAGCAGAACCAACTGGATTTTGCCAACCTGTGGTAACTGATAATTCCTGTGAAATGAAAGAAGAGTGAGATAGCGATTGGGAATTAAGACAAAATATGCTTAGTAATTACCTGATTTCCTCCTTGTTTTCCTATCATTAGTCAAATAAAAGGCAAAAGGGCAAATGAAACATAGTTATTATCGTTAATATTAAGATACAAGTAAAAAAGAGGTAAAATATACAAACCAACAGAACTCCAGTATTCACCTTTATCAACAATTTCTATAAAGTGAAGTTGATCCGTTCTCTTCACGAATCTTATTGAGCTAACTTTGCTAATTTCTTTCATTGTAATTTCAACATATTGTCGAAGATTATTAATGACTTTATTGTTAAATTCATAAGGTATGATCCCATTCTGCCATAGCATATTGAGATCTCTAATGCAGACGTCTGAATTCAATTCACCCATAACTAGTAGGTATAGTTGATAACAAACAAGTATCCGAAAAAAAGAAAACGGAAAGAATGTTCATTATTCGCCATGTTATATTTTTTAGGATACTAAATGTTTCTAATGAAAAACTTGAAATGTTGCGTTAAAACTCGCATAAAAAAAAAGATCGGCGGCGCATAGCAGAACCAAATTTTATAAAGTGCTGTCGTCAAAATTTACTTGTACATTTGAATCTTTAACGTTCATTTTATGGCGATTTATAAAAGAGCGAAAAATAAGCAATAAAGAATATGCTTTAATAATAACGAGTAATAATAAATCATATGTAATGGGGATTAAATGATAGATTAAGTAGGAGTAATAGGAATGAAATAGTAATAGAAGTAAAATTCATGAAATCCGGTAATATTAAGTAGTACAAATAAATCTGCATCTTTTTTTATGAAACTCAAAATATTCAATGTCGAATAATTCTAAATCCACTGCCACTTCTTCTCAACTTTCCTTTCAAGATAATAAAAATAATACTACTTTTTCACATGAGCATAATATAGAAGGACAATTTCATACACCTACTTACACTAGAAAATCAACTAGACGTATTTCTCAACTTGAACCTGATACTACTGCATTATGGGGTTGGTTTCTTTTATTTGCTGCTTATTTTATTTTTGTATTTAGTATGTATGCTATTGTTGTTAGTAAATTTGTTCCAGAAACCGGAAATAAGGTAAATTAAGTTAGTTTGATTCCTACTGTTTTAAAAATTATTTATTGATTTTGTTTATTTAATATAGACGCTTGATTGGATCAAAAAGGATGAATATTATTGTCTTTTAGTTCCACTTACATTACCGGTAACAATATATGCAGTATTTTTTAATTGGTTGGGAATGAAATTCTTTAGACATAATTAATTTAATCAATTTTTTAAAAAAAAGTATACAAATAATATGTAAAAATGACGAATTAAATAAAATTTAATAGTTTGTTATTATATTAGCATTTATTATTCCTATATTCAATTAAAGTTCATTACTTTGATGCCTCGTTATTTATCTATATATTGAAATAAAATTACTGTGAATTTACTTCTTCGATATTTTTCCATAATACTTTCACAACCATCTCGCCATTATACCAAACCTCCTCATCATTCTTCTTTTTTACCATAGCAAAAGGTGTTAATTCATCAATTTCATCATCTTGCCTATCAGGAGAATTACATCCGAAATCTTTAATTCTATGCATTAAATGAGCAGTAGCATCTTTTACTCTTTGTTTCATTTCATCATCCCGTTTATTAATTGTCCAATCTTCATGTTTAACCATTTGTTTTGCTTCTCTTGCAAGTATTTGCATAGTAAGTCGCGCTCTTGTATTTACAAAAGGTATATCTTTGTCATTATCCGCATTCAAACAACAAAGATGTTTCATTAAGTGTACGAAATATTCAACTGCGGTGGCAAATTGAACAAGTGGTGATATATGCGTAAGCTGTATAAATATCTTGCTGTTATCTGTAGTATTAAATAAAGTGAATTGGCGACTGTATATCCAGAAAAAAAATTTTACATCTGAACTTACTATACTTACTATCTTCACGCCACCTAACTTTGATGCCGTTTGATGTAAGACATTTTTGTGTGACCATATTCCACCAAATACCGGCACCACTTTCATCTGGTATTTGATCGAATGTAAGGCGCTTTAAACATTCAATTACTTGAACAGATCCGAGTTGCCTTTTTGTTTAAAAATCACAAATTAAAAGAAAAAAAATAAAACACGAAAAATAAAAGATGTTATAATGAACCAAACGATTCTCAAAAAAAACTTACTCGATGGTCACATCTATAGGATTAAGCAATTTTCTAGTTGGATTTAATTCCGTAGAAGTTACCAATGTTTCTAAGGTGACTAATTCGCGTATTCTATCTCAATAAAGTAATTAATAGTTTATAAGTTAAAATAGAGCATTTGAAAATAAAAAGATTTTGCAAATAGTGATTCATACCTTTCTCCATGCACCATTAAAATATCCATAAACTTTTCGTTAAATTTTCTTGTTACCGTCCACATCCCATAATCCAATTTATTGAAGCAAGATAAAGAATATCCAATTTGATTGCAAAAAGTAGTTTTATTTCTTTCCATGACCTTTAATTTATTAAACTTCAATTTTAATTCCTGATTAAGAACATCAGTCAATGAACTTGCAAGGCGATTATCATTTGCTGATTTTTTCTTAAGTTGTTGTAACTGAGCATTTACATTCGTGGCCATATTTTTATTATTTGTATCCTGTGAAATTTTTATAGCCCCGGATTTAAGTAAATCATCAATTGTAGGTTGTCCTATTGCAATAGTTCGAACCCCCATCTCTTTCCTTTGTGATTGACCATTATTGTCATTATTCAACTGATTAATATTAATATCAACTTCAGTTTCTGATTGCAAAATGTTATCATTTTCGTGTAATAATACCGTAGAATCATGACCTTCAAATTCGATTACATCGTTTTCAGATGTCTCAGGAGCAAAAACAATTCCCATATTATCATTCATGTTATCAATTCTTGGACGTTTATGTATAGGCTCTGCAGTATCATCATTGACGATGTCATTACTGACTCTTTTAGCCGTTGCATCATCCGCAAAAGGATCATCAGAGTCCATCGTATAACACTCTAATTGTGTTCCTTGATCATTTCTAGAATTTGCAACGTTACCATGCGGAAGTTCATATAAATTGTTTGTATGGGTAGTAGGTTGTAGCGCAGTATCACGTACAATAGATTTACTACTCGGAGGTGTTAACAAAAGATCTTCGGATTTCCTATTATTTTGGGGCAATAACTCGTTATAAGTATCTCTTGTTACATTACGAGATGGATCTCTCGAATCTCCAGAATTAAGATTATTGTAAGATGATAACTCCGTGTAAATGTGTGGATTGCGAGGTGGCGACCGAGTAAAATTATTTCCTTGCTCATCATCATCCTCGGGATTAATTGTTTGCGGTTCATCATAAGGCGGAGTATGTGAAATGTCAGCATCTTGTGTTTGACAATTCCTTAACCAGTTATCAATAGTTCCATCTTTAGTATTCGAGCTTTTATGATCGTTTTTCTTCGTGACATTATTTCTTTTTCTAAATTCATGATCATTCATTCTTTGTTTGACGTTATCGTCTCTAACTGGATGAATTTCTTGTCTCATATCTTTACTTGTTGGCTTTTCCGTACTCTGAACACCTGAAATCATAATTAATGTCTCAGCAGCTTCATGATCGTGAATTGGTGGTGTTGTTCCAGACGCGCGTTGACAATTTCTATATGAAGATTCAGAACGAGAAGGTGAATATAACAATTGATCATCATCATTTTCAGGTAAATTATCCGTTTGCACGTATAATTCTGACGGTATAGTGTGATCATCTTTGGTTAGATTATCGGATGCTTTTGTTAGAATTCTCTCTAATTGATCTACGGTTATTTCTTCAACATGAACATTTTCGTTGCTTAAAAAAGAAATACCAAGTATTAAATTATATATATTAATTTTACTAAATCAGTATTAATGGTATTAATTACTCATTCATATCATCGTCATCAATAACCGACTCAACAGGTTGATCAACATCTTTAGCAATGCTTGTATTTTGTTCTTTTTGTTGATTACTTGGATTATAAATCATTTCCAACAAGTTACTAACAGTTTCCACTAAACGTTCTCCATAATGAAAGAGCGCAACGTTCTTGCTCGGTTCAACATTAACTATAATATAATAATCACTTTGATAAGTGTTATTCTTAATGTTTAACAATACGTTGTTGTAATTGATTACAACGTACTATCATAAGCCCAAGTTGGTAATTTAATGTTAATCAACATAAATGGTGTCTTCGGGTTTCCTACATTATAATAAATATATGGAAATATTCATTAGTATAAATGGAGATGATCATAAATTCAACATTACTATTACGATGTTACCTTTCCATCCATTCTGACGTGCAATTTCATTGTAAACGGATTTTACCATTGATACAAGGCTTTTTGTTTCTCCTCTACTTGTTGTCACGGGTCGATTATTTACATAAATAAAAGTTTTACCATTTTTGAAAATTATGTATGGGTCAGCATCAGGATTTGGCAAAACAGCTTCAAGGGTAATAATGAATTGTTGAGTATTATTAAGATTATTACTATTATTATCATTATCAACATTTACATTTTCAGAGGTTTCAATTAATTCGGCATCTGAACTCCATACACAAAATTGAACATCATTAGCTAATTCACTACCGAAAAGTTTTATTATAGCATCCATCGTATTTTTCATAGCAGGTTGTATCCAATCGCCCTCTTTAAATTTTATTTTTGAATTATTTTCATAAGTTTGTTTTAAAGAAAATCTTATATGTGGATGCGCTAATGCATAAGCTATTAAAATATTTTGAACATTTTTTCCTGTTGAAGTACTTTTTTGTGCTACTTGTCTTCTAACTGGAATATTTGAGAATAGTTTTACGGCTATAACTGTTGTTCCTGGACTTGATCCCATTGATTTTTCACTTTCAATATAAATTTAAATTTAATAAATTAATCCAATTTAACGTATTACTTTTCGAAAAAAAATGGGATGTTGCTTACTCCAATATCTTTCCAGAACGATCAAGTGTGTAAAGAGTTGCAACAGGATCATTTTCAGTTTTTGTAATTATTTGTGTCGATTCTGTCACAGCACAAATTGAATTAAGAGCCTCACCTTTTTTTTTTTTTAAAAAAAAATAGATTAATCAATCATATTATAAAAATGATATAACACTTTACTATTTATTCTTTACCTCGAAAACCATAAGTTTCCACAATGTTTAAATCTTCAAATTTATAAAGTTTTGAAGTATGATATCTCATTGCCATAGCTGGTCTATCACATTTCTGAATTCCTACACCATTATCCTTAACCTTTAAAAAGAAATTTAAAATTTCTACTTTAATATCTAACGTGAATTATTGTAAAAAAATTAATAATACTTACGGTAATGGAAGTTAATCCGTCACCAACTAATTTAACTTCGATAGAAGTTGATTCTGCATCGATAGAATTCCTTTTTTTTAATAAAAAAAAAGAACCGTTTTTTTACTTTATATTTTAATGTGAAAAAAAAAGTTGAAAATGTTATACGTGTAAAACCGTATATTTACTCGACTAGTTCTTTAACTACATCTTCTACTTTAGTGATAACTTGACCACTTGAAATTCGTCTTACAGTAGTATTATCTAATGGACGAATCATGATTATTAAAATTATTTTGGGAGAGAACGTTGAGAGATAATTAGAGTAAAAAAAAGTAACGCGTCTAAAAATTTTATTGATTATCATGTCATGTGTCACACGATTTATCATGAAAGGATAAAAAAAATATGTTTAGTCGGATAGCAGTCCAACCATCTCACTCAGCAATCCTGACAACCAATCACTCAAGTGTGCTATCTCACTGCCACTGGGTGCTGCGAGTTTTCCCTGCTCTGTTTCCAGCCTCGGGCAATTCCCCGCTATTTAAGAACCTCCTGGCCCAAATTTACAAATAAGCCAGAATGTTCACACTAAGTTCAAATGAGACACTACCATCAACGTGCGGCGCCAGGGATTGTGGATCTGAATGAGGATTATTCCACCACCCTGTCCTCCAGAAGCAGAGCTACAGTCAACTGCCAAATTGACCGACACATGTACTTGTATGTACAAGTTTATATACCCCTAAAATTTAAGTTTTCAGAAAATTATGGGATTGATTTATTTGTATCCCCAACTGAATTTTCAATTTTTAGCATTACGAATTTAAGCAATTTTATAGTGCTGGTCGATAAAAAATTCATTTTTTTGAAGTATACCGAATTGAACTTTTGTGAGAGTTTTTTATTATTTGAATAAATTATTAAGTTCAAACAGTCCAACTTAAAAGGAGATTAATACAGTTTTTATAACATAATTCGTCTATTTTTTTATGCTTTCATTTATACGTATACAGTATAACAGATAAAGGACGACCGATGATTAACTTTACAGTCTTTACACGTTTGATAGAATTAATGATTAACGATTTAATGTAATGTAAAATTTATGAAAAGAAAAAACCATAACCGCTAGTGCCTAGTGGTAATAACAACGTTAAACCCTTTTAAAAGGGATTTTCTTAGGCGGTAAGTCAACAAACAACATTCAAAAAAAAGGTTCAAATCTTACAAAAATTGAGAGATGTTCGAGAACTTCAAAAATTAATTTATTTATGTTTATTTTTTTTTTTTTATTTCGTTAAATTAAATTTCGTTAAATTATTATAATCTACAAAATGCATTATACTATATATATATATTTAAAAAGTTATAATGTTTATAATTCATCTCTAAAAGGTTTAGTAGGGTCAGATTCTTCTTCATCTTGTTCTTCAAATAAATCCGTGGTTTCAGTTTTTCCTTTATTTTCATCTTTGTCAGCTTCTTCCGCAGGTGTAACTTTAACCTCAGCTTCCGCGTTAAGATCAACTCCCAAATTTGATCGAATAATTTTCTCAACACGTGCGGCATATCTATATAAATTATAATTAGTTTAAAATTATTTTAAATTTTAAATTCACATTAAAAAATACTTACTTTAAATTATCTTTAAGTGAATATCCAGATCGAATTAATGTAGTTTCATATAATACACGAACCATCTCTCTAGTATTTGCATCAAAAGACTCATTTTCAGCTTTATCCAATAATCCAATAATTAATGGATGATTAGGATTAATTTCAAGAATTTTCTTTTGTTTAGCATAAAACTCTTTTAATAAAGGATTTTCTTGTTTAAAAGGTTGAGCTATTTTTATAAACAAGTAACCAAAGTTTTTTTATTAATTAATAATGATGCACGCATAAAGTATAAAATCAGTCCAGTTAAACAAAGTTCAAATACATTACAGGCCATAATCTTTTCCATGTGTCCAGTCCAACCCCAATCGGTAGCGACAACAGCACAAGGTGATGTCGTAAGACGTGCAGAAACTTGAACTACAAAGGAGTAAACAAAAAATAAGTATAACGTGGTAAGATGGATAAAAAATAAAATAAATAAAGTAGGAAAATTTTTCTTACTTTTTTCAACTTGATCGCTAAGAGTAGATTGCATTTCATCAATCAACTTGGTGAATTTAGTTTTCAATTGTTCAAGTTCAGCCAAATCATCATTTCCAAATTTGAATTCACCTTTGGCAACATTTTTGAACATTTTACCACCATGACCGGGCATATGTTGAACCAACATTTCATCAATAGGTTCAACCATATATAAAACTTCATAACCTCTTGCAACTAATCCTTCAACAAAAGGAGAGTTTTGAACTTCTTCGACAGATGCTCCGGTGATAAAGTACATGCTATCTTGTCCTTTTTTCATTCTACTAATATAATCATCAAGTGTGGTTGAATTTGATCCTTCATATGAACTTGGGAATCTTAATACTTGTGCTATCTTTTTACGATTTTTATTGTCTTCAATAGCTCCAATTTTCAAGCTTGTACCAAATTCACTCAAGAAGGTTGTGAATTTTTCTTCATCCTTTGATAAATCTGTAATTAAATCTAAAGCTTTTTTAATGACACGTTTCTTAATTAATTGAAGAGTTCTATGTTGTTGAAGGGTTTCACGTGACACGTTCAATGGTAAATCATCGGCGTCGATAATGGCGCGAATGAACGCCAAATATTTTGGAACGAAATCAAGGAATTCATCGGTGATAAATACGCGTTTTACGAATAATTTCACATTACGAGAGAAATCTTGAACTTTTTGGTAAAGACCTTCTGGAGCTTTGCCTGGAATATACACGATAGACTTAAATTCAACTTCTCCTTCAGCCTACAAAATTAAAAGTTTTTTTATTAAAAAAAAATTTATTTTTATTGTCTGGTGAACTGATGGTTTATAAAATTTATTACACACCTTAAAATGAGTCCAAGCGAGAGGTAAATTGCTATCTTTCGCGAATGACATATAGAACTTCTCATATTCGAAATCAGTAATGTTCTTTGGATCACGAGTCCAAAGAGGTTTTTGAGTGTTCATAAGTTCCCATCCTGGTACTTCAATAGTTTTAGTTTTCCTTTCTTTTTTCTCTTCAGGTTTATCAGCATCTTCAACTTCAGGTTGATCTAAATCATCATTTTCTTTCTTGTCATCAGTAGATTCTTTCTTTGTATCTGCATCATCATCTAATTCTTTATACTCAACAACTTGAGATTGTGTTGTCCATAACCAAATTGGAAAATTAATAAATTCAGAATATTTCAAGATAAGACCACGTAAAGTACTATCCTCAAGAAATTCAAGAGCGTCATCTTTGAGAAATAATTTTATTTGAGTACCACGACCTAATGTATTTCCTCTAGGATCTTCAGCTATAGTAAAATCATTAACAGCTGATGATTCCCAAATATATTGTTTATCTTCTTCATTATTTTTTGTTGTAACAATTACTTTATCAGCAACTAAAAATACAGAATAAAATCCTACACCAAATTGTCCTATTAAATTCATATCAGCTTTATTTTCTTCAAAAGCATTTAAAAATTCTGATGTTCCTGATTTTGCTATTGTACCAAGATTTTCTATAAGTTGTTTCTTGGTCATTCCTATACCACTATCTGCAATTGTTAAAATTTTATTTTGTTTATCAGCCCAAATTGTTATGTTTAAAGTTGGAGCAGCTTCTAATGCATTTGGATCTGTAAGTGATAAGAATCTTATCTTATCAATAGCATCAGAAGCTAAATTAAAATAAAAAAAAAAGAAAGAATTTTAGAAAGATTATATTTGATAAAGTAAAAAAAAATTGTGAATAAAATAAATTATTTTTACCATTGGAAATAAGTTCTCTTAGGAAAATTTCACGTGTCTTATATAATGAATTGATGATAAGTTTCATCAATCGACTAACTTCAGTCTATAAAATAATTTGATTAATTAATTTGATCAATTAATTTGATCACCGATAAAAAATTTTATTAATTAAAAGTACGATCACCGATAAAATATAAATATATAATTATCTACCTGAAATTCAAATTTTTCTCCAGTAACTTTAATTTTTTCAGTTTCTTCTTCGGTAAAACCATAATTATTATCATCACCTTGAACAATAAATTTAGGAGTTTCAGAAGTTTCATTAACGGCTTGTTTTATTGAGTCTTCTTGTTGTTGTTCACCACTTTCTTCAGCTATAACAACATTATTATGTGAGAATAAGAATAAACTAATAAGACATATTAAAAGAAGCCAAAATTTAAACTTCTTCATATTAAAAAGAATTTAAAATTGAACTTAGGATGAGGATGAATTAAAGGATTGATTAATTGATTTCCGTTATCTAATATTTCGAAATGAAAAATTTTATTGCTTTATATAATGTTTTTTGTTTATTGTAATGTGTAAACAAATGATTGGATATGAATTTCCAAGTGTCTTTATCTGATTGGTTAGATTATTTTTGATTACATTCAATCATTTCAATGAAACAGGAGATATTAAAACGTGGCATTTAAAATTTTGTGGTGTTACCGTTTCGCACAAAGATAATTTCCAGAATGTTCTGATAAAAAACATGCGATTTATACAATAAAAATTTTATAACTTCTTTCCTTGATTTTCTCTAAACAATTTGTACTGTATCTCTTTCTAAAAAATAATTTCTTCTTTTTTACCAACTGCTTTCACGTTTAAATAAATTAGTATAGCATTCAATCTCAAATAAAATCACATATTGGTGATGATGATTATGAATATACCATCTAAAAACCACCAACTCCAAATTTAAAGCGGGTACAGAATTAAAAGTTCTCTTTATACTGTAGAAGAACTAAATATTCATTTCGATTTAAGAAAGAGAAAACTGCTACTGTAGGAAAGATGGATTTACTTTTTACAGTATATTGTTATATAGTCTGACCTCGACACCGATATTTGATATCATCAGTTTCAAGATTTTACATAATTGTTATTTTTGATCGGTTATCTCATATTTACTATGTATTAGCATAATGATAAATTATTGGATAGTAACGGGAGGTTATTATAAAAATTGCATGAAACGGTCCCGTCAAACCGATAATATTATTATTGAATAATTTAAACCAAATAATAGTCTAATGCGGCACTACGTGCCGCTATTAGACTATTATATAGTTTAATCATCGATAAAAATTCAGTGTACGAGGAAACATTTAAAATACCGGTAAAGATTTCATGCGAGTCCCGGTGTATTATATATCCGAGTTTTAAATATGCTAAAATATAACTTCGTTAATACAGTTCAGACCTCTATAATTGCACTCTCCATAATTGCACCCACTATGTATACCCTCCCTCTGGTTCGGTTCCAAGCTTATATGATCTCTAATTATTTTACCTCACATCTTTAAATGCACTATTTGAAAATTATGCATATGGTCCCAATTGGTGTGCAATTATGGAGGTCTGACTGTAACTTGAAATAAAAAATCGCCAATTATAGTTCCAAGATCATTTGTACTTTTTATTCATTGTTTAATATACAGTATTACAGAATTATACACGTATTCAATGGTCTTTCAATCGTTTTACTCCAAAGTTAGAAATCACGGGAAACACAACAATCAATACTATATTTAATGCCTTAAAAAAAAATAGTTAATTTTGGCCATTATAACACAAGGATACTGTCAATTTTTAAAAATATCACATGATTTCATATTTCCTATTAATAATCTATTAATATGTTTATATGAAATAAGAATATCATCATACATATTACTTCAAACAGTCAGTTTTTCTAAGTCAATATTTAATTCCTATAATTCCTTGCAGTTATTCCTATAATTCCTTGTTATTATTTTATTTAATTGAGTGGTCAAAGAAATTTGCTTATTAATATTTAAAAAATCAAACTAATACAAATTTATATAAATTATGTATATAATACCCCGCATTTCTTGAATTTTTTCCTGAAAAAAGAAAAAAAAATACATGATATAAAAAAAAAATATATTTATGTTTGATCTCGGATGTTTGAGAGAAAATCGTTACAATTTTCAGATGAAAAAATGGCTTAAAATGAGAGAAATTTTCTCACAATAATCTTTTTAGTTATACCAAAAAATTTCATACAAATTACAAAAAACAAACTTAACCGAGAATTGAGTTTTCCGTATTTGAGAATTCCCAGTTATTAAAGTTTTAAGCCATTCAAAGCAATCAATATATACAATAGTAAATATATCCGGGATATTTATTAAACGGCTAAATTTTGACCGGAAATATCCGGGATTTTTAACCGGATAAATTATGACCGTGCGGAATTCTTCCTAAAATAGTAAAATCCAGTATTGAAAGGTTGTAAATCAAAACAATACTTAAAAGTTTGCATAATTATCTTTTTTTAGTTTTTAGTTTCGCACACTTTGTATTATCTTTCCAATAAAGGTAAAATATAACTGGAATAAGAATGTGGCTTGACGCCTTGACATTGATATTCTATTTTTATCTTTCATATAGTTAGTACACGTGATTTTAATTGGTATTACTATTGTATAACATATATGTATGAGTATTGTAAATTGTATTACGGAAAACAACATATTGATCTTTATTTATAGATTTTCATCTCTTTTTTTTTTTCAAATGTCAAATTAATTGACAATACTATAAATATCACTTTCTCCTATAAAATATAATAATTGAAACAAGACCCTTACAATTGATCATTGAAACCATACATAATACATTGATAGATTCACACTCCGATTTTGATAACTTAAACTGGCATCAAATACGAATGATGGAATCTTCTAACTTTTCCAATTTTAATATATTGCTTCCGGTTCAGTTTTTTTAGAAACTTCCAATACACAATACTTGCATAATACTGATGTATAGTTGTATACTATTATCCGCTAAAAAAACTCCGGTCGTATAAAAATCCTATCTGCAAAGAGATTATTCTATCAAACCAAAAAAGAAGGAGGTGCCAGCCACAAACATCAGCCCCAGCCACAGCGAGCCACAACACCGATTGTATATTTGTGCACAGGGGAAAAAAAAGAAAACGCGTATATATAACATATTAAAACAAAATTTAATGAATTTATTAAATTAATTAATTACGAAATTAAATTACATTCAAACAAGATTAAAAAAGCAATTTCAATTGACTGCATTCGTAGTACGGAAAATTTCAATTTTTAATACTATAAATCTTATAATTTTTATACGTTGAAATCATTTCTAAATGAATTTATTTTTTAAGTAATTAGAATATTCCATTTTTAATTCTTTGATTTAAAAAAGAATGAAAGTGGTCTAGGCAAAATAAAGTTTTTATTTGCATAAAGAAATTTTTTTTTTTTTAAAAAAAAAAAAAAATAGGTTTTATAAAAATATACGCATCATTGGCATGTGAACGTTTTATCACTAGTAACAAAAGTGATACAATCCCGTAATTTTTCTTGTTCATTTTCTTTTAAGAATACAAATATGTATACTTTTAAGAATAATAAATTTATAACTGCGACATTTACGTGACTTTTTTTTCATCACATGACTGTAATAAAAAAAATGTTACTTTGATCACAAAAAAAAAGGGTTTTTTTCGTAATATTTATTTTATAAATCCCTGAAAATAAAATATTTTTTCGGAGTATCGGAGATCATCACAATCGGAGTTATTCGGAAGTAATAAAAAATTATTTATTTATGGTAGGGATAATTTACAGAGAATAATTAATTGGTTTATTATCTATGAAAAAAAAAAACTAAAAAAAAAACTAAAAAAAAAAGGATAAATATTTTTAAGACCTTTATTTATTTATATCATATGAACTTGCAAAAAATAAATTCATATTTCATATGTACACACATATTAAAAATACATATACATGTATATAAATAAATAATAAGTTTGAATGAATACCAAAAGTTTATATGAAAATATCTGTGCATTAAGCATCTTCAAGAAGGATTTTGTCAATAATTCAACCGGTTTTTTTGTTTGGCGGGAGATGACATATATAAATGGTTGGGTAGGGGATGCAAGAAGATTTTAATTACATTACCTTGCATACGTGGGGTATTAAATCATTCAACCTGTCATAGAGCAAGTTTTTTTTTTTTATTTTTTTTTTTGACTAAATCTATTATATTCTAAATAAAGAGAACGTTGGGGGGAGACTTTAATAGATTTCCTTGGTAGAAATTATTCATAAACAATATAAACAATTTCTTTCTTTTAGACATACTAAAATTATTTATCATATAAAATATATAAATTAAGAAATACGTTTACACTAAGTATATGTTCTCTTTTTTTGGCACTCTATTACGCCTTTTGAATAATCCAAAATTAGTATTATAATTATTACAATAGATCACTTTTGAGGAGTATGCAGATGAATTCGGTTGGTTTATGCATAATTGATTTATATGTTTTATGAATTTTATGGCTGATCGTTTGTAGCCAGATTGACTAAAATATATAATAAATAAAACTTTAAAAAAACAAAAAAAAAAAAAAAAATATTTTTCATGTGGCAGATGCCAGATTTCGTAAAAAAAAAAAAAAAAAGATCGGGATTTTTTTTTTCATCTCTCAGTTTTATTATTAATACGATAAAACCCGTTAAACTATAATGATATCATGATTGTTACATAATGTTTGAAAACATTATACCACAATAATTATAATAATGATAACGGATCAAACTAAATTTGTTCTTATCCCCACGGGAAAATTTTTATTGAGAAAAATTATTATTATTATTTTTTTTTTCGTGTGTGAATTTGTTTCGTAAAAAGATCTTTCTTATCATAAAATTCGTTCGATTTATCTATTTATCGATTTATCGATTTATCGAATTTTGATTGACAATTTAACTTAAAATTTTCTCATTTGTAATTTTTATATAAATTGGTTCCTTTATTAAGGAATCTAATGTCTGATTAAGAAAAGGTCATTTTTTTAATTTAGTTTAGTAAATTTACATACATGCACGACAATTTTAAAAATTATAAACCGTATCAATTTAGGTTTTTTTTTTTTTCTTAAAAAATTTTTTTTTTTATTTAATTTTTATGTACATAAAAATAAAAAAAAAAAGCTTAGATGTTGTTTAATCATATTTACAAAAAAATATTTTTTTTTTTTTGTTGGTTTTTTTTTTTTGCTAGCAAATGCGAAATATGCGATAAAATGTATAATGTGAAAAGTCTAAAAAAAAATGCGATAAAAAAATAATATTATAAACGTCGAAGATAAAAAAAAAATGGTCTAATCGTTAAAAAAAATTATAATAATTGTAAAAATATTCAGATTTTGCCAAAATTTATGCCAAATACGATGCGATGCGATGCGAAAAAAAATGTTTGTGTTTGTAATGCTTCTATATAAATGTAAATAAAATCTAAGTCCAAGAGAAAAAATTTTATATATCAAAAAAAAGAAAATAAGAAAATAAGAAAATAATAATAATAATAATAAGTAAATAAAATAAATCGATAAAAGAGAATAAAACTTAAAAAAAAAAGTATTATAAAAGTATTATAATAAATTATTTGCAAACGACATCATTAATACCATCAAACATGTTATTAGTATTAAACATATCACTATGATGATAACCCCAAGAATCGATATTAGTGGAAGTGGAATCCATTATTCCGCCATAATTATTATTATTAGAGAAAGAAAATCGTGGAAGGAAAGAAGTGAATTTTCCAATATTTAAACCTCTTGAAGTTGAGGTTTCTGTTTCTTGTTGTTGTACGGGACAATATAAATCATTATTTAAGATATCAGTATCTAATTCGGTTCTTGCTTTTTTATCTTCTTCCAAACGACCCCTATTTTCATGATAAATATTTATTGGGGCACCAAGTTCTTCTTCTTCAAAGTAATTAAAGGATGCAGATAAAAGAATTCTTGGGTTATATTGTTGAGAAAAGATTTGAGAATCTGAGTTATTAACAGATAACGAAGAAGCTCTTGAGCGAATAAAAGAAGATTCATTATAAGAGGATGATTTAGAAGATGATTTAGAAGTTGTCATCATTGCTGAGTTCATTTTACTAATATTAATTGCTTTGAGGAAAAAATTAAAAAGTTTTTAAATTTTTTTTTTTTTTATGTAAAAAAGTTCGCGTTATAAATTTTATTTGTTTACGAAAAAAAAATATTTTTTTTTTTTTGTTAATCAAATTTGATGAATGAGGATTGGGTATTTATAAGAAAAATACACTCATAAAAAATTTAATATAAACTTAGTTTATAATGTAAATATTTATGTAGATCAAATAACATATTACAAATAAATGTTTAAAAATAGCAAACATTGTTCATAGAAAATGTGGCGGATGTGTTTAATTTATATTAATAACCCTATACGGAAGGATAAACACAAGTACGAAAATATTTTTGGCTTAAAACGTTTCAACAACTTAATTCTAAAAAAAGATATATGGTATCATTTACCATCATATAATACTTTGTGCGGACTGCGGGGAATTTGTTTGAGGAGATTTTATATTATTTACCTTCATAATACAATATTTTATTAAAATAATAATTTCAATAAGGTCAAAAATAAATCGGAGAAGAATTCATTAAAAGAATCTCCATGGAAAAATCTCGCTTATTATTATTAAACAACTATTTAAACAGGTTTTTTTTATTATTAACTTTGGATAATTCTAGTGTAATCGATTTTCGAAGATCTTTTCCATACTAATTCTATTATTTTAATTGATGACTATCCTTTTTTCCATTTATTCAGGCATCTCTTATTTTTTGAATAAAAATAAAAATAAAAAAAAAATATTTTATTATTATTAAATCAAAGAATTCATAGTCTTCATAGTTATAATGTGCAGAGAATTTTAATTTTAATTTTCTTTTGTTTCAACTTTCAAGATTGAAATAATTAATTAATAATTATAATAATTATAAATATTGCATCATAAAATCAAAATTCTGTAACGTTATATATAAATACCTTTATTATAATCTCTTTCTTTTCTCTTGATCAAATTATTAAATATAAAGTTTAATTAAACGAATTTGTTATTTTTAGATGTTTGTACGCGCGTGTATTGATTGATTCAATCAAATTATTCTTTATTATTTTTCTTCGATTTCTTCAAGGGGTTTCTCGAAACAATCGGGATATCCGATAATAATAATAATAATAATAATAATAGTAATTCATATATACAGTTCAGATATTCTTTTCTTTAGATAGCATTCGAATTCCAATTTTATCAATTTTATCATGATCCAAAAATGATAATCGAATATTTGGATCTATAAAATCTAGAAAACTGGGAACTTCCTTTCACGCCAAACTTTATATTTTTAAAATCGATTCATGAATGAAAATATGACTGAGAATTTATTTCAACTTCAGTTATTTTAACTACTATTTTAAGCTAAATTAAGTTTAGCAAGATTCTATATTTTCTTTTAATCAAATGATTTGAAAATGATGAAAGGCGTAATTCTCCTTTAATATTAATTTGGTGATTAAATAATATATTATCCTTTATTATTTTTAGGAAAAGTGGTTTTCTCTAGTTCTTTTTTATCTAAATCATTTTCTCTTTTATTTTTAACCTCACATGATCTTCCCCTTTCTAATCTATATATGGAAATTTCACCCCCGTACAATTGTATCATGGTATTCTTATGGTTAATTCCTCGGTTATTTTTTCTTTTTCTTTTGAGTTACCGTGTGCTTTATTATATTTTTTAACAAACACAAATAAATGTGTAACTTGTAATTTAATCAAATTTTTTTACTTTTTAGTTATGATTTACACGGATATTTTTTGAAACCGCGGAAATACACTACTTTGTTATAATATTAATATAATATATGATGAAATTTTTTATTATGATTTTCCATATTTTCCATTAATTATATCAACGGTTTACTAAAGAAATATGAAGCACTGTTACGTAAAGTAAAATTATAATATTTATATTTTAATATATCTTGCATACATTATGTCTAATCCTTTTTTGTTCGTATCAACGGATCAATGTTCCCTCAAACAACTTATCCAAAATGATACGATATTTAGGGTTTCATCTTTTTATTATTAGTAATTGCCCTAAAATGTCCTAAAATGCCCTATTTATAATCAGTTTAAACCCAAAAAACCTTTCTTATGATAATATGTAGAAATATATAAATATCGATGTTTTACCGATATTTTTAATCCATTTTCATGTTTATACATTATAACAGGTATTAGTTACAGTTATATTTAGAGAAGTTCAACGGAAAAATAATAATTTTTTTTTTTTAAAAAAAAAATTATAAATTATAAATTTTATATCAATACTCTCTTACTAATTTCTTATACTTTTAGCGTTTTAACTATGATTTTCACAGGTTAGTGTAACATTCGATTTGAATTATAATTTAACAAAACTCTCTTTGAATCGATACTATGACTTACACAATTTTATTAAGAATTGGTCTTCTATTGGAGAAAAAAAGATTTAATATACACTAATTTAACACAAATATCAGAAAGTTTAAAGTGATTCAGATAAGTTGGTTGTTAACTCAAACTTACTTATTTCAAGTAATTAAACTAAAGGTATAAAAATTGATTGTATTTTTGTTAAATAATAATAATTATCAGTTATCCTCGTAAGTTTTATATAATTGTATAATTGTTATTTAGGTCAGCTTATCTCATATTACTATGTATTAGCATAATAATAAAATTATTGGATAGTAACGGGAGTTTATTATAAAAATTGCATGAATGGTCCCGTCAAACCGATAATATTATTATTGGATGATTTAAACTATATAATAGCAACTACGTGCCACTATTAGACTATTATTTAGTTTAATCATCCAATAATATATAAATATAGTAATAAAGATTTACAGTATCATCTTTTAGTAGAAATATGGTGATAATCACTTCATACTTATTCTATTGATTCATTTTCTCCTTTTATGACATTTTCTTTAAATCTTAATTTTAATACCAGAAATGACATATTTTAAATTTTAGGATTTTTGACCCCCCTTAGGAAATGACGTCATTTCTGGCAGTCCCCTAACACATCAGCATTTTTATTTTCTTTACCACTTTTATGAACTATTTCAAAATCATATTTAGGGATGTCAAAAGTTCAGTTATAACCAATCATAACTGGTTTTACCAGTTTAATTATTGGTTCAGTTTCAGTCCAAAACTGATCAGTTAATCATCAGCTTTATATATATAAAAAACAACCAAAAAACTGATTGGTTAATTGTAAATTTTTAATAAATTCTGAAAAAAAAAAAATGATTTTGTTTACTGGAAATACCATTAAAAACTGTGATTTTAATGTTTTTATATATAGTATTCTCATATCAAATTTACATGTTAATCATGTGATTTTTGTTTCAAATTATAACATCAGTATTATTATTGTAAACAAATTGTGCAAATTTAAAGAATATTAATTCAAAAAAATTATAGTTAACTGTTAATACTTTATAGCATTATTTTATTCAGGTTTTGCAGTAGTTTTACAATTAAATTTGTAGTTCAATTTATCAATTAGTTTAGTTTTAAAGGTAGCCTGAACAATAATCATTTTCAATACAGTCAAACCTTTATATAGCAAACTTTTGATATAGTAAATTTTTTAGACAATTATAATAAATTTCCTCTTATTATAATGAATTAACCAATCAAATCTCTTAAAATCTTCACTATAACCCTATAGTGAAGTTGAAATCTGGACCCTAGAGTTCATTATAACAAAGATTGACTGTATAAATTATATGGCAAATTTTTTGTATAACTATAATAATAATAAATGAGATATATATAATTTCTGCAAAAATTATAAATATATTAATATATCAAATATAATTTTTATTTAACAAAATAGAGCATAAGTAAAAATCAGTGTTATTGGCTAATTTATTTGTTATATGATTCAATTTATGTGATCAGCAAATATATGTAATGCATTATTTTTTTTTTAAAAAAAAAGGCTTACTATAAAATCAGATATATATCACATAATAACACCTATTCAAATTTTTTATAAAAGTTCAGCAGTCTTTTCTCAACCAAGATCCAGTTTCAGTTTGAATAAATATGACTTTAGGTTAGATTTCTTTTAATAGTAATGACAAGAGGTTTTTATAAGCAAATAATGGATTTTGTGCTGTTTGTAAACTGCAAAATTCTAATAAAAAGTTCTGAAAATTAACCTCAAAGATACTTACAAAAGTGCAAAACAGTACTGCATCAGGAAATTTAATCAGGCATAATATTACGTAATATTATAGGTATTTGTAAATTTATGGATTATTACAGCATAAGTTTACATAAGTTTACAATATCTGTAAACTTGTGAAATATTATAGCATAAACTTTCACAAGTTTTACATGCCATAATTCTTATGAAATATTATACCTGAAATTCTTCGCAAGTTTATTGACCATAATCCTTGTAAAATATTATGCCCAAAATCCTTTGCAAGTTTATTGGACGTAATTCTTATAAAATATTACGCCCAAAATTCTTCGCAAGTTTATTGACTATAATTCTTGCAAAATATTATGCCTGAAATCTTTCGCAAGTTTATTGACTATAATTCTTGCAAAATATTACACCTGAAATCCTTTGTGAGTTTATTAACTGTAATCCTTGTGAATTATTACGTCTGAAATCCTTCGTGAGTTTATTAACAGTAATCCTTGTAAAATATTACATTCAAAATCCTTCGCAAGTTTTCACATGAAATGAAGAACTATATAGTATATTTACATATCAGCGGTATTATTATTAATAGGATTTAAGTAAATAAAATAAAGTACTGTGATCTGTTGATCTGGTGATATTTATTGATTTGTGATCATTAATTTCATTAATTTGTATCACACTAGTTTTTGTTGCTATTATAACTTTGTATTTTTAATGTCAAAAATTTAATTTCCTTCTTATTCTATACTTTTTCTATACTTTAGTTTGGGTAGTTCCTCCCTCTGGGAAGGCTCGCTACATACTGTAGCTGAAATTTAAAAAATTTAAAAATAAAAATATTTTTCAATATCAAGCTTCAAGTAAAGACCCTATGAGCAGGAAAACTGGTAGTAACTAGTATACTGAGATACTTTATTACTTTTCTGTGCCTGACTTATTATTATTAGAACTATTTGAGCTGGGCTAGTGATTGTCATACTATACTATTCAATGCTCTATATATTATATAGAAGGAAATCCATTTTGGTGATATTTTATAATACCATAAAGTATAAGTTATTATATTTGTGATACTTTAAAAAAATCACAAAAAAAGGTATTTTAATACATACGTTATTTTATCAGATGATAACACCAGATAAAAGAACTGCTATTTCTAAAGTATACTTATTTGGACTTCAATTAAAATGTGTTGATAGAAATCACAAAGGAAAACTATGAGCATTGAAACTTCATGAAAATTTGAGTAAATTAACTCAAATTAAACATGTTAAAGGTCTTGCAAAGAGTGTCCAAATAAAATTCTAACTAAAAACTTTTATAATCTTTTGCTGCTTTAGAGTTAAAATTACCACAAGAATATGCTGTTTCTTAAACTTGCCAAGAAATTGATGCAGATATGAAAGAATTAATTTAGTTAATCTATTACATCTGATTCTTCAAATTAATTTTAGATCTTAACCTACATAATTTCACATGGGTGCATTAGACATTAGATTTTTAATACTATTTTAGACCTGATCGATACATTATTTAGATAAATCTATGTAAGTAGATTTTTTTATACTCACGTATGTTAATTCATAATTTTTTGCTATACTGTTTTAGATCTGATCAATACACTATTTTAGATAAATTTACTTACACATGTTCGTTTATAATTTTTACTATACTATTTTAGACCTGATCGATACACTATTTAGATAAATCTATGTAAGTAGATTTTTTTATACTCACGTATGTTAATTCATAATTTTTTACTATACTATTTTAGATCTGATCGATACGCACTATCTATGTAAGTATATTAATTAGATTTTTTTTATATCCACATATGTTAATTCATAATTTTACTATACTATTTTAGACTTGATCGATATTTATTTAGATATCATTTTTTATATCCACACGTATGTATATTTAATAATTCATAAATACAAAATAAAAATTTCAATATTTTTTTTCATCTTACTGTTAAACATTTACACATTTCTTACATTTTTTTCAGAATACTAATTATGTCTGGAGAAAGATCAGAATTCAGGAATAAGATCCAAAAACTCTTATCAGCAATGGCGGGGAAAGAACCCTCAAATAAATGTCATAATGATAGCAGTATAAGTAAAAGTGATAATATTACTGGTATGCAAATATTAAATATTATTATTTTTTTTAAAAAATTATAATAATTTATATTTATAACTAAAATTTGTTTTATTAGAACAACTAAACAACCTTAACCTAAAGGTTGATAATTTAATAACCTAAAATAAAAATTTAATACCAAATTAATTGAAAAGAATATAAAATCCAATACAATATTGAAATTTTTATGTAAAAGAGTTAAATATTTGGAACAGATGGTTGAGGCCAATACTAATACTAATGACAATAATTTTATAAAGGTTAGTCTTGCTTTTTGAAATTTAAAGATCATATATATATGTGCTGATTTTTGGAATTAGCTAAATCAAGATTTTTATAAAAATTCAATATTTTAGTAAGATTAACATTACATAAATATAAATTAAATATGTGTTACATATTTATGTAACTCAAATTTAATAAAAAATAAAAAAAAAATTTTTAATTAATATTCAAAAGTAACGGTAATAACCACTTTTTTTTTCCCATCACTGCCTATCACTTTTCCATCATTTTTCTATTCACTTTTATTAAATGTGACAAAAAAGTTTATAAGCATGTATAGCAGTTATTTTTAAATGGTAAGTAAAAGAAAAAACTTAATATTTTATATACATAGAAAGATATATTTTTTCATAATTTTTAGCTTTAATTTATTGTTTTTTCTTTGTAAAAAATACATGCAAATAAAAAATAATTATGATGTAAAATAGTTGTAAA